>JANHGC010008751.1:7758-24691 GCA_027560395.1 Boaedon fuliginosus
TAATTAAGAGGGTCCTCTTTGCCCCCCTCCCAAAAAAAAGGGGGGGAAGGCCCTCTACCCTTTGGTGACCCTGACAGTGCTAATCTTACTATGCTAAACTATCTATCTGCCAAGTTTGAGTTAGATTGGTGGAGGACTGCAAGTTTGTATAGAGCACATACAAACAAACATCCCTCCCGGACTTCTGTTTTATATATATAGATTTGTAGATAGTTGATTTAAATTAATTTGCTAAACTAATCTGCCAAACCAAGGGTTGGGAAACTATTGCACGCACATGCATGCACACACGCACGCACACACATACTATTGGCCTTTGAGAATCCTACATTGTTCTTATTTTTTTTTCTTATCTGATGTTTTTTTCTCCTCTCCCTTTAGTCTGTGATATAAATTCTCCTCTTGGCTTGTTGCAATTCATAAATGATACAAGGATTAAACCATGAACTAAGATCAAGCATAAACAAAACAAAACAAAAGCTGAGCACCTGAACATTATTATGCTTCTTCCTGGGACAAAGCTGTTGAGGTTGCAGTGAAGGAAACTCAAAAATGCAAAGCTTATTGTTAGTATGCAATGTCAAAATGGGAATATCTCAAGGGGGCATACACACAGCTACAAAACAAAGGAAGGTAGATATTGCCTCTTCCTGTCTGAAGAAAATACCCAAAGGTATTAAAATTCAAAACATGCCTGAAAAGTTTTATCTGGACCAGATCTTTCCCAAGGTTATAGAACAAGTATGATGTTATATTGACACATTGAGCTTTGAATCACTTTTCAGGGACGAATCCCAATAAATGACTACACATAAGTATGGTTCTACCATTCGGGTGAGCGACATCATTACCTCAAGTACTCATTGTAGAAGGGTAGCAGCAGTGACCCCTTACTGGTTTTCCTGAATTCCTGTTGACACTTCATTCACAATACTTTTGTCTAGAGTGACTGAAATTAATGACCATCAGATTGAATTACCCCAGAGGTGATATTCAGCCAGTTATGACAGGTTGGGGAGAACTGGTGGTGATCATTTTGATTGGTTCAGAGAACCGGTAAATACCACCTCTGATTGGCCCCTCCCCTCCCCTTCCGGGAAACTCCACATGCCCTATTTGGCTGCCAGGACATTCAGGGTGTTTTTCTAGGCAAAAATGGGGCACAGGGGGTGTGCGGTGGCCCACCCGGTCACATGACTGCATAGCCACACCCACCAAGCCACACTCACAGAACCAGTAGTAAAAAAAATGAATCCCACCACTGAATTCCCCCATCAAATTCTTCCAAAGCATGAAAGCCAATGAGCGAACATAGTTAAGGGGTTGGGCCAGATTCTAGGCTTTCTTTAAGCCATAGAAGCCCAGTGGGTGATTCTGGACAGTCAATCTCATTCAGTCCAACTTTCCTGTCAGAATTGCTGTTATGGGGAGGGGATAGGGGGAGCAAGTGTACAGCACTTTGGGTTCCTGAATTGAAAGCAGGGTATAAATCTAATGAATAAATATGCATCCAACAAAGAGCCAAATCAGTTTCTGAACACAGAACAGAGAGAAGATGCCATCTTAGCCTATACCTCAAGCAACAGAATGATTTAAGCCTGCCTTGTGGGATTGCTAATATTGGTCAATATTACCGGACAACAATTTGTCTTCAAAAGTTTTGCTTCCTGAAAACCTTTTGGCGATTATGACACACCCCTTTAAACTAAGCACAAACATAATTTCAGAATGACTTTCTTGAGAAATCTGAAATTAACTTTTAATGAAAGTTTGGTTTAGTGATGAATTTAATCACATAATGATTCTGACATACTGCATGAGTTCAACAGAGCCCAAAGTGCTTTGATGCAGATTTTTCCTTGTATTCAAGTGTTCAAGGCACCTCATTGCGGTGTCCAGGAAAAGTCAGCTATCACTGAGGGATTCCAGTTTCCCTAACCATTTTTCCATTATGACAATGTCCTGGTGAAAACTTTCACAGGTTTATCCCTGACTGCATTCCCCAACTTCTTGGGAAAGAAGTCCAAGTGTGAATACAGAAAATGAATCATCAGTGACATGTTGCACTTCATGGTCTTGTATGCTGTAAGAAGTTTGTCAACCAGCTGAACATAGCTTGATGTTCTGTAGTTGCCAAGAAAAGTTTCAACAGCATCCTAACATTCTTTGCCGATTATTTTTTCTGACCCCACAAACATATCTTATTTATTTTATTTATTTTATTCCATTTATACCCCACCTTTCCTCCCCGACAGAGGGAACACAAGGCGGCTCTGAACTGCTTGTCATTGATGATATGTCTGATCTATGGACCAACAAAAATGCCTTTCTTAACCTTGACATTAGTTTATTTATTTATTTATTGGAATTTGTCAAACAAAAATGAGAACAAGAATAAGGAAATAAAAATACAACGACGGGGACGATAGGCACGTTAGTGCACTTCTGCACGCCTCCTCTAGTACTAACCACATAAGTATGAAGATATTCTTGGAAAAAATCTGTCTCAGCTTCCTTGTTCATCACTTTCACAAAATTTTTTTTTTTTCTCCAACCTTCCTTGTGGTCGCTCCGGGCTTATTGCGGCTAACTGCTTTTCTCCCCGCCAGTACGGAGCTGAAGCACAGGGCGAAAGGGAGACGGCACACTCCCCTCGGATCCCTGCCAATGTCCTTTTTCCCCTGACCACTACGAGGTCAGGGTTAGGCCCCTCTGGGCCCCTGGCGGGTACGAATTTCGGGAGCTTCCACGGAGCCCCGTGAAAGCTCGACCGATCCCGACCGGATGCAGACCACGCCCCCCACTTTCACAAAATTATTAATCAATCCAGGTTTTATATGAAACGGAGGCAAAAATATATTTTGTTGAGTGAGCAAGTGGTTCATGTGCCACTTTTTTTTGTCCTGGAAACAAATTCTTTCAGAGTGGCCATTTCTTTTTAATATCATGTGATTTTCTTGCACGGCTGTCCCATTTGGATATGTAACATGCACAGACATTTCAGTTGTAACAATTCCATGTTTTGTAACAATTCCATCTGTGCAGCGTAGTCAACAGGTACTGAAGATGCACATTGTAAAAACAAGATTTCTACAAAACAATATGGGCTAAGTTAAATTTTACTTTACTTTTTTACCTTATTTTTCTTAGAAGATTTGTCGTCTTCTCCCATAAACAACCAAAACCCCCTTTTTTAGTAACATAAAAACTAAATTTGAAGGTGGCAATGTGAAAATACTAACATTTCTATTGCAAGTGGAAGCATTCTGTGTGTGAGTATAGGTATTCCTGACAGCAAGACATGGATATAGGCAATTATTGTTGAAGCACATTCCATTATTTTAAAAGAAAAAAGGTTTTATAGAAAATAGATGATAGAGACAGGCAAACCTCACACCTAGCATATTACCAGAAAATGAGTCAAAGATTATGTGATCCATGTACACATGCGTAGGAAGAAAGAGAGAAAGAAGCAATTTGAGACAGAAAAGAATCAGCAGAGAAGGAAGGAGTACAGGACGCACTACCGAATTGGAGGCTAAAATATATAAAGAATAGTTGCTGAAATTGGATATGTCCAGGGATGGATTTCTCCAGGTTCGCTGGTTACCCGCTTTGTGGACGCGCTTCCCGATCGGCTGTCAAAAGCATGCTGCGTGGGATCACCTTCAAAATCTTTGTGGTGTTCTGCAAACACTCTGATCCAACAGGTGTGCAGTGGATAGCCTCCACAAAGCGGGTAACCAGCGAACCGGGAGAAACCCATCCCTGGGTATGTCTAGTTTAATGAAAAGAAGGACTAGGGGTGACATGATAGCAGTGTTCCAATATTTAGAAGGGTTGCCACAAGGAAGAGGGGGACAAGGAGAAAAGAAACCTAGAACTAAGAAGAAATTTCCTGATAGATCAATTAACCAGTGGAACAACTTACCTCCAGAAGTTGTGAGTTCTCTAACACTGGAAGTTTTTAAAAAGAGATTGGCCAACCATTTGTTTAAAATGGTATAGGGCAGTGGTGGCGAACCTATGGCATGCATGGCAGAGGTGGCACGCTAGAGCCATCCTTCCGGGCACGCGTGATGGCCTTCAAGTGGGCGTGCCCACCTGCCTGTGCTCTATGCCGGTCTGTATTGCCTTGGTTGGAAGCACAGCTGATTGTTGGATCAGCTGTGTTTTGGCTCTGCAGTTGTGCGTGAGGGGGTGGGGGAGTGGGGGGGTCACACGTGAATGCACATGACCCCCCTGCACTCCCCACGCATCCGTGTGTGACTCCAGAGCCAAAAGCATGCATTTGGGGTGGACTGTGCAGGGACATGCACGCACTTCCATCATGCACAGTCGCAAAAGGTTCGCCACCACTGGTATAGGATTTCCTGCCTGAGCAGGGGGTTGGACTAGAAGACCTCCAAGGTCCCTTCCATCTCTGTTATTATTATATTCATTCTATTCTATTTACACTACTTACTTTAGCTCTTTACCTGCCCCTACTTCCCATCTGTGGTCAGTCTCTCTTGAATAGGTGAAGAGCTGGATTCAGACCAACAAGTATAAATCCAGATCTCCGAATTTGAGAGAAAGAGAAAACAGCACGAGGCAATGACCTTGATTCAGACGTTTCTTCACTTTGACCCCCTTATTTATAAGGTATGAGTGGAATTTTACATTTCACTCAAACTCCCACCCTAGTACTAGTAGTGGCAAAAATGACTTCTAAGAAAGCAGCTAAAATGCAAGGCTTTTTAAAAAAATAAATAATGCCAGTCATTCTTTAAAATGAATTAAAGACAGCAAGGTGAGGGAATGGCGTTACCCCCTTCTCCCGCTCCCAAATCAGATTTAGAAAGTTTTCCTTGATATTCAATACTGATAACTCTTAGGATCAATCTCCCTCCTCTTTGTAGTCAGAGTTCCCCGCAACCTGTGGAAGCAACAAGTTGCAAAAATGAAACTGAACATTCAGCAAGACAGTTTTGGAATTGCTTTCTCTATGTTCTCACCCCATTAGCCAACAAATTGGGTAATTAATATTAATAATTACAAAAAGAATGAATATTGATTAGACTATTACTCTGATGAATGCCTGAAAACCTTGCAAGAAACTCAAAATGAGTTTGTTAAGATTGTATTGGGGAGGGAAAGTAAACACACATCCTCAGCGGTAAACCAGCAATATTAGCAAGGTATTAATGAAGCAACTGAATCCATGCCATCAATATACATAAGGGATGCCAGGCTGATTTTGCAAGGGTTTGTCAAGAGACAAGCGTGGTCCAAATGTCTTTTCTCTACTAATATTAATTATGCTGCTCCAAGGAAGAGCCAGGCCTAGGATTTGACTAATTTATGTTTGTTATACTAATAGTGGTTCTTATATTGATATTTATTTTTGCTTCGGGATAAATAAACGACCTGTGCAAAGAACTCGCGCTTAGACAGGTAGTTTTTCTCTGACATGGTTGTGAATTCAGTGGGAGCCGTGTTAAAACAGCAGAGCCAAGGTACACTGGGGGAACTTTCTGCCACCATGTAAGATGGCAAAAAGCTCCAAGAAAAACAGGGGTTTGACATGAAGTAATCAATCGAACCTTTATTACAGCCTACAAGCCAAAAGGGACAACCATCAAATACATAGACCTGTAACTATTAATAACATTTAAAAAATGGTAATAAAATTACATAAATATATATTGTCATAGTAATTGTAGTACAAATAGTGTTGCATTATCAACATTTATGCTAAACTGTAATTGGATAGTACAATACCAGGCAACCAGGCAAGCTGTCAGGTTCCTGGTCAGTAGTGCAGGCTAATTCTGCCGACTGCCAGCAGTTCGATTCTTACCAGCCCAAGCCTTCCATCCTTCCAAGGTCAGTAAAACGAGGTTGTTGGAGGCAATATGCTGACTCAGTAATCCACTTAGAGAGGGCTGTAAAGCACTGTGAAGCGGTATATAAGTCTAAGCGCTATTTCTATTTCTATTGGACATTAGGCTTAAACTGGTTTGAAAATCAATATCCAGATGACTCCAAGCATTTTTAAGCCCGAATAGACATATACTTTCCTAAGGTCTGAAGTTCAATATTTTAGCTTTTGTTGGCCAAAAATAAAATGCTCTCTGAGAATCAGTGGAACCAAACCCAGAGGGGAGAAAAAAATATCAATTTCAACCAGAAAATATGAAAATGGAACCAGGCTCTTGCCCTCACAGAAAGCAAACCTCCTCTAACCATAAAATACTAATATTTTTCTTATAAATTTGGACTGGACAGCTTCCAGGATATTGTAAAACTGTGAACTGGAACAACATAAAGAGGTTTGAGAGATTATTTTAGCAAGAAAAGTCTTGCAAGCTGCAGGAATAAAATGTGTCCCCTTCAAACAGAAGAGTGGCAAGACAGCTGTGGAGCTATGTTGGGCCACACATGCCCGATGAAAGAAATGTGCACTCCAAGATAAGGCAGCCTGGAACAGCACCCTAGGAGGCTCTATTCAGGTTCCATTAATTTACCATTTATATAAACAGGTATTGTGTCATAGAAACATTAGTACTTCACTTTTTTTATATAATTTACTACAAGGTGTTCTTTTAGGCTAAAGGAAGCCAATCCGTGGTGGGTTTCAACCAGTTTGGCCCAGTTCAGCCAAACCGGTTGTTAAAAATAATTACCAGTTCGGTGAACCAGTTGTTAGAATTAAGCTACCAGTTCGGCCAAACTGGTAGCTAATTAAAGCAGCTGTTTTTCGGGCCTAAATTGATGCATGTGCAGTGCGTGCGGCACGCACATCACCTCAGGCCCGAAAAACAGCTGATTTAGCCACTTTAGGCCCAAAAATTTAGCAACCAGTTCAGCCTGCACACACACCAATTTAAGCCCCAAAATCAGCTGAATTAGCTACCGGCTCAGCTGAACCGGTAGCTAAATTTTCGGGCATAAGGTGATGCGCTGGCATCATGTATTTGGCACATGCACCCAAAATGCCTGCACCAAGCAAACCACTAGACCGGTAGGAACCCACCCCTGAGGCCCCTGAATGTCCTCCTCATTCCCACCTGAGAGACAGACAAAATTAAGTAATCATTTGTCTACAGCAAGCCTGGAATTGGATGCCCTGCTACTATTGGAAGTGATGATTAGAGGATGTGGGAGCCTGAATTATTGAATTGATGTACAAGTTAAAAAGTAAGGAGGCTAAAAATGCTTGGAGTCATCTGGATATTGATTTTCAAACCAGTTTAAGCCTAATGTCCAATAGAAATAGAAATAGCGCTTAGACTTATATAGAATATAGAAAACAGCTCTAGAAAGGTGCCCCCAAGGGGAACATCTGACTTTCAACGAGGTGTTAGAATAAAGAGTCTGGATAAGGATGAGCAATCTTTTATCCATTGAGGATTCCTGAAGTTTTTACCATAGCCTCTCTATTGAAATCAGATCAAAAGCTGAGTTGAAATCTACAAAGGCTTGCAAAAAGGTGCCTTTGGGCAGTGAGGTGTATTTTTCAGCTAAATAGTACAAGACCAGACAGCAGTCTAAGACTGAACAGTCTCCTCTAAATCCCACCTGGTCTTCAGCAAGAACATTTTCACTTTGGATCCAACTCAATAGTTTTAAACAAAGATACTTTGCACATCGTTTGCATACTGTATTAAGGAAGCCAATGGGTGTACAGTTGGCAGGGCTGAGTCTATTTCCTGTATTCTTATAGAGAGGGATAACGATGGCCTCATTCCACTCAGATGGAAAACATGTGCTATTGAATCACGGTGGTGCAGTGGTTAGAGTGCAACACTGCAGGCTACTTCTGCTGACTACCGACTGCCTGGAATTTGGCAGTTCAAATCTCACCAGGTTGACTCTGCCTTCCATCGTTCTGAGGTGGGTGAAATGAGGACCCAACATTGTTGTGGGCAATATGCTGACTCTGTAAACCGCTTAGAAAGGGCTGTAAAAAGCACTGTAAAGCGGTATATAAGTCTAGGTGCTATTGCTATTAATATAAGTAAAAAAACAACAACAGCCTGCACTGGGGCCCACCAATCTTGATTTTCTTTTATCAACTCTGGAAGGATAAAATCATCTCCACTTTCACTTGTATACTGAGATTCTTAGCCTTGGCTATGCACAGGAGGCCATTCAGGAGAAGTCACCATTTGGGTAGAGAACCAAAAACGGATTGTTTAATATTTCTGTGTGCAAAAATGTTTTGATAGTAACACTCCAAAATATATGCAGGTATTTGGCAAATGGGACCTATTGTAAGCAGCAAGCCATAGGTGAGCAGTTAACTAGATGCCAGAAATAAGCAGGGTTCTTAAAACTTAGATGCTGCAATTAATCTCCCCATATACTCTCTCAGTTCTTGTTCTTTCTTAGATTTCATAACTGCTTTATAAAACTTCTCATGCTCTCTTAGTGATTGAAAGGAACATAATGAGTTGTCAGATCGAAAAGTTTATACTGCAATAAGGGCCTTTTTGGGCAATCTATGTCAAACTAAGATTTGAATTTCATATGAAGGGGACTTTTGAAGAAACTCTACATAATGAAGCCTGGAGAATGTGAATAGTAGACTAACAACATGATGATATCTGTTCAGAGCAGTCTCCTAAACAAATTTGGGAGAAGAGTTAAAGACTCTTTAACAAAGTGGACAACTTTTTGCTACTCTTGAAGACTATTATGACTCCAAATGAGTCAGGGAGACAGGAACCTAATAGTTACTTTAGGATTCAGATGGCAGAATAATGGGAAATTGTTACTATCTGGATGATTCCCTACATAGAAATAAGTTATTAGATGAGTATAAGTACACGAAGCCATAAAATAATTGAGCTCACTTTCTCCTTTGCGGTCCCATTTGAGTCTGCTCTAGCAGAGGCATTTAGTATGACCAAACCAGAGAGAGTTCATCCACGTTTCAGCCCACAGAAGAAAAAGGTGCCTGGGAAGATTCCCTTGGCAACAATACAGAAGTTATTTCCAATTACCTTCCTCTGAAGTGTTTCTTCAAATTCCCATCAAAGACTACAGCACTGAGATTTTCTAGAGGTCTCTTATCCAAAAGCTAACCATGCCTGACGTTGCTGTTTCAAGATGAAACTCAAGTTTTATTACAGTATTTGTTTTGTCCAACCTCTAGTCCCCTTGTTATTTCTTCCTGAATGCATTTACTATTTCATTTTTGTCTCTTGTTTTCTTTAGATTGATTCTACAGTTTTGTAAACTGCTTCTGTGAGGGGGGGGACAAATATTTTTAGTGCATAAGTAAATAAAAATGTGAGCTTTTCTTTAATAAGTCAAAAGGTCTAAGGCACACTGGGGGTGCTCCATCACTGGAGATTTTTAATAAAAAATTGGACAGCCATTTGTCTGAAATGATATATGGCAATGATGGCGAACCTATGGCACGTGTGCCAGAAGTGGCACGCAGAGCCATCTCTTTGGGCATGCAGAGCCATCACCTGTTTCTCTTCCGGGTTCTGGAGTGCGCAACGAATGGGCCACCTGCACTATCAGTTTCATTTTCTTTGCAGAGCTGCCAGCAAGAACATGCGATCTGGATCTTCCCTCCCTCCCCCAAGGCAAGCAGCAGAAGAGTAGTCCGTGCAGTGAGGAAGGGCTCCAGCTGGAAAGGGGCATTTTCCCCTCTTTGGGGATGGGTGGCGGGGCATCCACCACCGCCTCCCCTCACCCCAGGCAGCTGGGGAGGGGCCCTTCATCCCAGGGGACCCGAAAGGCCACCAAGCGGAACCGGCACATGCACATAGGACAGTTGGTCTTGTGCACATGTGCGGAAATCCAAAGCTGCATGCATGCGCAGACCAAAATCACGTGTTCTTTCAGTTTCTGGTATGTGAGTGCGCACACAGGTTCACTTGCTTCCGGTTTTGGCACTCGGTGCCAAAAAGGTTTGCCATCACTGACTTAGACTTACAGCTTCATAGTGCTTTTATAGCCTCTCTAAACGGTTTACAGGCCTCAACATATTGCCCTCAGCAATCTGAGTCTTCACTTTACCAACCTCAGAAGGATGGAAGACTGAGTCAGCCTTCAGCTAGTCAGAATCGAACTCCTGGTAGTGAGCAGTGAGTTAGCCTGGAATACTGCATTTTAACCACTGCACCACCATGCCTCAACATTAGGAACTTAGTACCAAATTATGCATATTATATTGTTCTGAAAGAAATATGGTATTTTTAAGGGGTATAGTAGGACAGGTGGATTATAACTTTAATAAGGGAAACCATTCCAAGTGATGAGGCAAATATTCCTGACAATATCTGTTTTTAAGATTCCTGCTAAGTTCCATGGGCACGTTTCAAGATTATATAAGCATTCCTTCTGTTGTCCTTCTTGCTATATCTTCTAAGTATATCCTCAAAGGTCATGCACGCCCCCCATAGTAAGTGATCAAGAGTGAAGGGGAACATTTTTCCCCTTTAGCAGATGTAATACTTTAGTAGATAACTATCATTATGAAACAAAATTATTTCCTAGGATTTATAAAGGCCCTTATTACTGAGTTGTGGGGTGTCCTGGAGTGTGGAAGAGATGATGTCCGAATGACTCACCCTAGATCAACGCCGGTAGACCCAATTGACCGAAGCTGTCAAAAGGTGAATTGATTTTTTTTCCTCTTCACAAAGACTTTTGTGAATGTTCAGTTTGAATATATTATGTATCATGTTTTCTTGAGGAAAGCCTTAGGTAGTTTGACATTTCTAATTTTCTTAATTGGATACTAGAACATCAAAAGTTACTAGTCCATGTATGAGCCTCATTTTATTAGGACACTTTCCATAAAGCTGAAAAGCATATACGCTAACTTCTTTTTAAGTGTTGGGTTTTTAATCTTTGTTCATTGCCCAGAGTCATTGCTGAGAGATGGATGATCATATAAATTATGTAAATGAACAATTAAATAAATCAAATAACTCAAATAAAAATATTCAGTTCAGGGTTCATATTTTCAAAGTACAGAATATTAAGGTGTAGAAACAAAATTGTTTCAAGAAGAATTATCACTTCAGGATATTTTTAGCTTCAGTATGTATCAATCAATCCTGTTTTATTATCTCAGCCAGAGGCCATAATACCAAATGCATTTACTAACAACAACAAATAAAAACAATTATCCAGATAAAAATGATTCCCGTATAAAATCATGATTGTTTTTTGTTTTTACAAATATTCATCACTCAGCAAATAATATGTTCTTTGTTAGAATGTAAACAAGCGTACTTTGCAAAGTAATATTAAATGACTACTCCCGCGGTAAAATGAAATTGCTGTTGCTTTGTGAAGCATCAAGTTCTTTCCTGCATTCTATTACAAGCCTCACTTTTTATTCTTACGCAATACAGCAATAATTTCCTTCACTGATTTTTATTTGGTCAGCTTCTATGTTGAGTGTAAGAATATGTGTCTTTTGCTTTGTTTTGTTTTTAAATGGGTTCTGCAAACTGAGTAAGAAGAGTTTGGTCAATTTATTATGTCCTTAGAGGGTTCTTTAAGAGTTCTGGAACAGTCCAAGAGGGAGGGAGGGAAGGAAGGAAGGAAGGACAATACCATGGCCTCTTGGTGGCATCTGCCACCTAAGGAATAAATAAGTGTTATATGCAGAGGTGGGCTGCGCTGTGCAGGTGTGCTTGCATGTACCCCTTTGGGACTGTTTTTCACCCTCCCAAGGCTCCGGAGGCTTTCCTTGAATCTCTGGGAGGAAGAAAACAGCCTTCCCCAGGCTACAGAGGTGCCCCGGAAACAGGCCCATTTCCGGAGTTTCAGAACTTCCAGGAGGCCCGTTTTTCGTCCTCCCGAGCCTCCATGTGGGCATTGCGCTTATCTGGGATCCAAAACAGGCCATGTGGAGACTCCTGGGAGTGGTGAGGTGGGAGGGGCCAGCCAGAAGTGGGATTTGGGGATTCACTGAACTGGTCAGACCCTTAGCCAGAGGATAAGTGTAAACCCCCAGCAGCCTGTGCAAACCCCCAGCAGCCCACCCTTAGTTATATGCTACCAATTTTTGCCAGTGTTATTCCTAATATAGAAGAGTCTGTTTAGTACACTTTAATTGAGACAAGAGGTAGCTGGATGCATCAATATTTAAACTTTTGGCAGTCTCTGTTGTTGCTGTTCTTCATTTGCTACCTAATTGCCAAGCTGGCTTTAAATACTTGATCTACCATCTATTTAACTTTTCCCTCTAATTGGTAAATTTAATTTGAGAGCCTGGACTTCAAAATTTAGGAAATGCTCCTGATCTGGATTGGTTTACACTTCTTTTGATTCAGGTTCACAGTTTAGAGGTCCTCTTGGGACCAATCTTGATATTAGATTGATACATGGTGGTAAGGAGGGCATTTATTACCAGATGCATCCTAAACTTGGTTATCATACACAGATAACCTCAATTTGCAATGCATTCTTCATAGAATAGCCCTTAAGATTTATTTATCTGTCTATATTTTAAACAATTTATGAGGCTTCCCACTCACAGAAGTGATTCTGGGCAGCATACAAAGTTAAAGCCAACAATTAAAACATAATCATTGTCCAGTTTCACAAACAGCAAAATCCAGTTTACAATCAGCCAGGAGAATGTAACCTCCCTATGTTAGAGAGGGTTAAAAGACACACACACACACCCAATTTCTGGGGGAAATAGTATGGAATGTGGCAGCAGGATTTTGTTATGCTTCCAGGTCCGATTCATAATCCCTGTATGGAAACAGCAGAGTGTGTTATTCTTTGCTTTTCAAGCTCACTAAAATCTTATAGGTCTTTTTTGGACCCAGATTACTTACAAGACTGCCAGGACTAGGAATGGGGAACCTTGGCTCTTTTATGACTTGTGGACTTCAACTCCCAGAATTCCTGAGCCAGCATGGGCTTCATAAAAGGGCCAAGAATCCCCCAGCCCTGGCCTAGACTATGCAGCCTGCTACCTTTCCCAGCTTTTCAGGAGGGTATTTTTTGCAGATTCACTGCCATACTCAACAGCTAATTTGGGGTTTTCTGTAGCAGGCCTAGAATATAGAATGGCTTGCTGATGAAGCCGAGACTGGTTTTGTCATTACAATTAAGGGAGTCATTTCTTACCCAGGTCTTTTACAAATATTTTAACCAGATTTTTATTCTTTGGGAGGGGAGGCAAGTGTTATATCTTCATGCTTGTATATCCTTATATGAAGTGACCAGCTTTTTAAAAAATCTCTTTTAACTGTAGGAATTTGAATTAATCTCAGAAAGTTAAAGTTCTTGTTGCCTGATTGGTATTGGATTGGATTCCTCCTACTCTATAATCCATGGAAGGCACCCTGCATTCGTTAATAAATAATTACCCATTGTTAGTCTTGCTCTTTTCTCTTTTTGCTGTGTGGGTCTTGAAAGCTTTCACTGAAGCCAAGAAGCCCAAAGTGGTGTGATAAAAGTTTTCTCATAGTAAATGGTAATGCTCATGTAAAAGGCTTTAAATGAATCACATTATTGTTGTCTTGTCAACTGTATTACTATCCTCCATAGTTTTTCCTAGCTCTGATAAATTTGCTGTCCTGCCCTGCTGTTTATGAACTGATAGGTGATCAAGAGATACCTAATAAAGCAGAATATTCTCTTCGTGAAGTTCCTACAGATGTTGTTGTAAGTAGTGTTTTTTTTTTCTTATTCTCTTAAAAAGATACATGGAATGATTCTTTGGCAAGGAATGATAAAAATGTAATGTTTTGATTTTCTACTACATTGGTGATAAATCTTGAATATGTTTTTGTAGTTTTATTACATGCAGCATGAGGGCAGTCTGTGTGCAGATTACACTTACGCTTTTCCCCCATAATCATAGCAAAAGTTTAATTTGCAAAATCCACTTTCTTTTTGTTTTTGTACAAATATGCCACCTAAATTGTAGGTATGATTATGGTAAAAAGGTTATTTATATAATATAAATCATATATGAGAGGAACCCTACATAACTAAATAAATATACTTTATAACTAGTTTCCAGCTAGAGTTAGAAATCCATGGTTTCTTTTCATTGGTCTTGGCAGGCCAAAAATTGTGATTTTACCTTACTTTTTGAAGTGTAAAGAAGTGACTTTGCTTGAAACTTGTGCTTTGGTCCTAGGTAACTCAACTAGAAAGGTCTTTCAGATTTTTCTTTTAAAAAATCAACTTCATTTCTCGACATATCAGAAAGGTGTGTGTGTGTGTGTATGAATCTATCATCTATCATCTATCTGTCTATCTAGCTATCTATCATCTATATATCGATATCTGTCTATCCATCCATCATCTATCTATCTGCTATCTTTCATCTATCTAGCATCTATCTATCTATATCTGTCTGTCTGTCTGTCTGTCTGTCTGTCTGTCTGTCTATCTATCTATAGAACAGGAGCATATGGGTGTATGCATAGGTAAAAAAAAATCAGTATGGTAGTGGGCCCATGACCACATTATAGAAATTTGTCCCTTTGTTATCTACATCATTGTGTAGACCTACAAGAAAAGGATGGGGCTTCAGTCACAGAGCCCCAGCTACAATCTTGCCTTTTTTGACCATCCGCTATAGATATGTCTCTGTATAAAGGCAATGTTACTAAGCACCTCAATATCAAAAGCCTAGAACATCTAAAGGTATTCTCATCAAGTATTCATATACTTTAAACACAGCTTTTAAAGACTAACAGCAACTGAAGCGATGACGATCAAAAGTTGGTAAAACCAGTTTTTGTATTTCAGGATATAATTGACAGGCTTATAGTTGTTAACACTGAAGCTAAAATCCATTCATTATTCAACTATGAGCAGTCTCATATCTTTGGACTAAGGTAAGATTGTTTCCTGTCTGATTTATTTAACAAGGTAAAATGTATAACTTTTTCTCCTTGTTACTTCTTATTGCCAGTGCCAATTAAAATGAGTTCTTACGAACCCAGGCAAAGTGAGAAGGAATACGGAGACAAGTAAAATATCTCACATTGATATATAATATGCATGTAACTATGACATTCAGTATTTGATTAGCTAGAAACACACAACCAGCAAATATTTCATTTTTTGAGAGATCTCTTATCGGAGCCAGGTTCTTCTGAGACTTTGCAGAATCATGATCTGAGAATGGAACTCTGTATGAGTGCCTTCTTCTCATTTTAATTACAAGCTTCCAGATTTTAGGTATCGTCCTTGGGGGTGTTTCTCAAATCCGTATGCACTAACTCAACATAGCATACGTATCATGCTATACGCTTGGAAAATAGAAGATCACAACATACATGTCAGCCTCTTGCAGCTGATGTCAATGTTGTGTAGGCCAGATGTTTTGTCTAATAGGCATGAGGATTTCTAAATCTTACTGATGCCTAAGATGTCCATTTTCTGCTTACAGTTGGCTACATCTAAGTGAACGATGTGTTCTGTTCTTAGAGGAATACAGGAGACATATGTTCAGATACCTGGAAATGCTGCTTAATCACTGCAATTGTCTTGCGTGTTTGTTTCACAAAATCATTATCTGCAAGTATTATGAATGAACATGGGAAATATGCATTTCTTCTTTCATACTGCTTATCCTTTCCCCAAAGCTACCATTTTGAGGGATAGCTGTGCTCGGGAGAATTTGCAGCAGTTGTATAGATGCCTGTTCCATAAGATTGCTGGGGAGCCTTAAAAAAATAGATTTCCCTATAGATTTCAGTTCAGAAATCAGCAGTTTCTCAGTCTCTCTGACAGCAGTTCATTAACACTCTTGAGAATATGCAGCATTTCCCCAAAGTAAGTAACTCAGCATGTTCTCAAGTAAATGTGCTAAAGTAATTGTCATTCAGTTATATATGCATGTCCTTTCTGAGCATAATGATAAGCCCCAAGTTAATTTTAGCTTTTGATTTGTACCTGAAGTGCCACAAGGCTTTCTCGGTGCATAAGGATTTTAAATTGGATTCTCTGTTTTGAAGATGCATTATCTGGATTAAAACCATTATTCTCTTCCAGTAATCTTGCAACCTGTCAAGGCTAGTTATTAATATAGTTGTTTTAGTTCATTTCCTATATCAGATATTTTATTGTTGGTCTTCATTGCCTCTCTTAGGAGAGCACACAGTATGGAGAGTTGCTGTAAGGAAGTTGCAGACGGTACTTTATTTGTGCTCCCATGAGTTTGAAAACACATTTTTGGAATTGAAACTGAACCGCTGTGTGGCTTTCATAATCAGCCATCTTATTACCTCTATTTTTATTTTATGTTCATTGGAAATTCTACTGCAGTCGCTCCAGTTTTTATTTAAAAAAAACAAAGCAAGTGTGATTTATTTTAGTTTCCACGTTTAAGTGAACTTTTAAATATATTTTATAGAATATCTTTTTGAATAGTTCTGGAAAGCATGTACAGCATCTTAGAAAATTGATATGTTGTCACTTTTATTGACAATATACTAATCATGCAACATGCTGGACTTTAGTGAATAGCATTCTATTCGTTTTTCATTTGATTTGTCTCTAAACAGGGTTTATGGGGGGGAAAATATGCCTCTGAGTGCAAGAAACCAAGAATGTAATAAAAGCACCTGTTACTCATCATCTAAGATAATCGGGGTTTTTAACATTTAAAAGCAAAATTCAGAGAAATTAACACAAACTTATTTAGAACAATATAATAATTACAAATGGTTATCAACAATTTTCGTTGAATTTAAATTGTTTGTTTGTTTGTTTGTTTGTTTCAATTAAACTTGTGCACATGTGCGGAAATCTAAAGCTGCATGCATGCGCAGGGTCCGACTCACAGGGGGACACACACGCTTGATCTGATTTTCATCTCGGAACAGTGGCGCCGCGATCTGGTCATGGGGGATATAGTTATCCAACCCTTGTCATGGACGGATCATTCCCTTATAAGAGTGGACTTCCTGACAGCCACCCCCCGCCGCAGGGAGGC
>JANHGC010008751.1:35336-48825 GCA_027560395.1 Boaedon fuliginosus
CCCAACTCCTGAAGGTCTCTGGGTATCTTACAACATAGATAACAATAGCACTCAGATTTTATATACCGCTTATCAGAGCTTTACAACACTCCCCAAGCAGTTACAGAATCAGCATATTGCCCCCCAAAAATCTGGGTCCTCATTTTACCAACCTTTAGAAGGATGGAAGGCTGAGTTAACCAGATTAGCAATCTGATATTAGATAAAGGTAGAAATGAGTAAACTATAGCATAAATCTTATCAGTATAGACAAGAGAATTTTTTTTATCACTGGGAACCGAATATAGACTCATTTCTAAACAATAGCTTGCTAAACAAACTTTTAATTCCAAACATCTCAAAGGAAATAGTTTTAAAATAGGTTAATTTATAATTAATATTATGTACTTGGGGGCGGGGCAATTGTGCATGTGTAAACAAGCCATCTCAGATAGTATAAATGTAAAAACAAACTCCAAAATCCCTCTCCTACTACATTTTACTCATTTAAATGTATCCAGAAGTCTTTTCCTCCAAATCTGCATGAATTAGAAGCATGCTGTATTGATATGTCATGCTTTCCTCCCTCAGTGTTTATCAGATTTGCAACTATGTGGATAGCATTTAGGGTTACTTGATATTTGGAAGCAGCTATGTAAATATTTTGTCAGACTAAATATTGCAAAGATGAATAGATAGATAGCCTTTATAATGACTCCAATCGGGAGTTATGACATCTATTTATGAAATACAATATGAGGTGATGGCTTTTCATCCAAACTGCAGCTAAAACGGGCCCCAAGGAAGCAAAATGATTACTTTTATATGCTTAGAGGAACCTTAAATTTTTGTAGAAGTAGAATCAGCCTTCGGAGGGAATACATCTTGAAAGTAGCCCAAATTAAATGAAGAATAAACATTCTCGATAACTACAGAATGCTAAATGTTTTCTGGGATGGAAAAAGAACCTAACGGGAGTGATATCTGAGTTGAGTAACATGAGAAATGTACACGCGTGCATGGAAGTGCAAGGGCTGAAGCTGGTGAGTATCTGAGCTGGACAGAAGTATTGTGTAAGTACCTGCCAGACTCAAGTAAAGGGTGGCCATAGATCCATTGATTCGAAAGGGTAATAGGAAAGGGATATGATTTATATCTGCAAACTGATTGTTATGTTCTGCAATAGGCCAGTCTCTAAGTAAATAGGTAGGCAGGCAGGTAAGTATATGCATTTTCTTCTTGCTTGCAGTAAAGCTTCTTATCCAGTTGCATTTATCCAGTGAAGCTTCTGCTATTATGAATGCAGGTTGAGTTTCTGGAGAACAGCCATATATTCCTGTCCCTGTGTAAAACTTGACAGATAAGACACACCATATTGCAACTATCTGAATAATCCTAATTGTGAATACTGTAACATTACCTAGGAAAGCTAGCCTATCTCTCTGAATAATTACAGGGGACAAATGGCTAACTCTGAAATCCCCAAACCTCAATTATGTTCCCCTGAATAAATTTAGCATATATTTGTCATGGAATCAATGCTCATTTCCATGAGGAAATATTTTATTCATTGGTGACTTAATGATTTCACAGTGACTAAGTATTATATCAAGGTCTTAGAGTAAATATTTGTACAGAATATAACTCCTTTTTCATCTATGTGTAAGTGAAAAATCAATCTAATTCCAGTTGATTGCTTTCTTGAACTTCATGTTACAAGAGTTTGAGTATTTTTCTTTTCCAAATTAAACACACTGGCTTTGATGCCTTCAATAGGAGATTATTCTATCAGTCATACCAGCATTGAAGTTGACTTCTGGTGATAACATCACCATTGCAATGGTGCTATCATTACCAGATGCAAAATGGGGAGTAGGCAGTTCAGCCTTCTCCCTGTTGCCTGTTACCATCTTGCCATCTTCTCCAAACAGTGGACTAATTCTTACTTTAACTTTCCTCTTTTTCTGCACATATCCAAAGGATCCTTTTCTGTTATTTTTGGAATTCTTAGCAAACATTAAATCAGGTCTATCCAACCTATGGTCCTGGACAGGTAATAATGCAGCCCCACAAGATACTTTAAAAAAAGATAAAAAAACTAGTTTGTTATTTATGTATTTTAACTGTACTATATATTTTATATCGGCGTAAGACAATTCCTCTTCACTCATTGTGGCCCAGGCAAGCCAAAAAGTTGGACACCCAAGCTTTAAATCATACTAAGCCTTAACTTTCTTTGCAAATTTGGGTTATTTGCAAATTCTCCCTATGTTATATACTCTTCTTTCCATTTTTGAAACATCTGTTGTTTTTAGTTTATTGGAGATACTTGGTTAAAAAAAAAGTTTGATAATTATAGCTGCACTTTCCCAGTTTCAAGTTAGATCTGATTGCACAGTTAAAGTAATTGTTTAAATGGTCTAGAACCCTTTTTCTTCAAATTTTAGGACAACAGAATACTCCTAGCAAGAGAACTTTTTACCACTTTCAGAATTGCAATGGTATTTTCATCTTTGTTTCAGATGACGATGTTAGCAAACTTTTATCTGTATTAAAAAATCCAAATAAACAGACGGGATGGCTTGAAAATGTTCAAAGGCAGTTTTGTGAAATCATGCAAAAGAAGCCAGATGTTGTAAGTGGAGCCAGTAAGTTTATTTCTTTGTTTATTTATATACAAATAGTCTTTTCAGGTAAGAATTCAAGGAGACTGATAGGATTTGAAAATTAAAAAAGAAAATGTAAAAACAAAAATTAAAAGCAATGTCAAAATTAATACTGAAATAGATTAACAACAAAAAAAGGCATGACAAAAAAGATGCACCTTTATGAATCTCCAAAATATCAAGAAAAAGGAGGCTGAAAAAGGAGTCGGAAATACATTTTGTAGTCCACAATTCCATATTTTTATCCAAAACCAGTAACTTTTCTTTGTTCACTTATATTAATAGCTGTCACAACACAGCATGATATGCCTGTAGGATTTTAAAGAGGAAGTATTTATATCCAAATGTTATTTATCTGATGGAAATTTATTTTGGAGGTTATTGTTATGTTGGGAAGGATGTAGATCTATGGTTGGTAGATCTTCTTCTGTTTTATGAAGAAGATGCAGGTTCACTTCTTTGCATCTCGAGCCGCCTCAAGTTTCCTTTGACCGGGAAAGAGAGGTGGGGTATAAATCTAATAAAATAAATAATAAATAAATAAATAAATCTCCAGATACTGCAGGGAAACTGTTCCAGGGTCAAGCATAGGGTCCATAAGGATTTGCTTTGGGTCAATATGAATTTTGAGGGGAGGGAGCAAGAAGCAAGAAGCCCAGCTGGATTTACTTTCACTTTTAAAACTTGGCTGCAGAGAAAAATGAAGAGTTTAGTGAAATATATCCAGAGCAGTAGTATCAAAAAAAGGAAAAAAAAGGCACTGTCCCTACTAATTTGATCTCTTCTGCCAACTTCATCCTGCTTGCATTGCTTCCAGTGTAGCCAGCTTGGCTGCCTTCCCTTTATTTATTTTATTATATTTTTATCTTGCCTTTGTTTATAAATAGCTTGCCAGTAGGGGTGAACATATGTAAGTTCCCTTCCTCCTCCTATTTTTCCCATAGCAATAATCCTGTGAGGTGAATTGAGCTGAAAGAGAATTATTGGCCCAAAGTTACCCAGCTAGTTTTCATCCTAAAGTGGGACTAGAATTCACAGTCTCCTGGTTTCTAAGCCAGCATCCTAACCACTACACCGAAATGATAAACCTACAAGCTTATAAACCTATAGGGGGAGAATTGATAGAACTAAAGTGCAAAACCTGGGACTTGACAGGCCCTCCAAGGCAACTTTGCGCAGACTCCCTATCTGTTACATATCTACCACCTCTCAGTTTTGCCTACTTCACTGGCTGTACTTCACACCTGACCTTCAGCCTACTACTGTCTTCTTTCATTCCCAGCTCCTGTTTCCTCTTCTTCCTCTTCCTTCTCTCACACGCTGCTGTGTTTTCCTGCCTTTTCCTTGCCATGTTTTGTGCCCTGTTCCTTGGTTTTCCCCATCCCTTATTCACTACCTTGTTCTTCTTTGTTTCCTTTCATACCTTGGCCTATTCTTTTTCTCTTTGATCTTTCTCATCATCCTTTGAGCCAGTGTATGGGTATACGTGCATACATATATATCGAGGAGATTGAGTACGTATGTGGGGATAAATCTTTGTGGGTGAATCTAAATTTATTTAATTTGAATTGGGTCCACCTACTTTTTAGCTGCCCTTCCCTAATTTGGGAGTACGGCTCCAAACTGTACTTCTCAAAACTGGATGCACCCGGTTAGCCTGTTGAATGGTATCCCTTCCATGTGCAAGTTCTGATTGTATAAGAAAAATATCCTTAATGTAAGGCTTGCATTATAGCACATTTCTATTTTTAATCCTCTTGTTTGTCTACCAGTTCTAAAAGTGTATTTAGGCAAGCTTTCAAAATATATTAGAGTACAGTGTGCACACCACTAATTTGTGTGTTCATAGTATAGCACCAGCCTACACTTTGCCTTGAATAATGTCAATCAAGTGTAGCCTGATGAATATAAAAATATGTAAGCCGTTTCAGGGAAAACATTTACTGCATAAAAAATAATAATATGAAAACCATAACTCTTAGCTTTTAAAATTAATTAACTTGCAAGGGGAAGGAAATCAACTGAATTGGGATTAAAATAGGTCATATCAGTTATCCAAATGACTTTTCTGGGATGACAAGCAAAAACAGTTTAAGGATATTTACTCTTGTTAACGTCAAAATGTGAAGGCTGATATAGCAGCAGCAACTAAAAGAAAGGACAAAGAAATACTAGTTGAGAAATAAATGCATGTGACGACTGTGCAGAAAACCAGATTTGAAGAGGGAAATATGATTAAGAGCCAGCAATGGGGATGCACATAGTATTTCTAAAGAATTAAAACAGTTGCAACTTTCTCTGAGATCCAGCAACTGCCTTCTGAAACTGCTATAGGATTTATTTTATTTATTAATTAAATTAACTTTATATGCTGCCTACCTCACTGTTGAGTGACTTTGGGTGGCTTACAACATCCTAAAAACAAGAATATAAAACATTAAATTGTTAAAACATTAAAAATTAACAAAAATTAGTAAATTAAGAGCCAATGCACAGTTGGGTGGATGTGGGACTTTCTTTTGGGGTCCTAAGCCAATTGGCAGAGCTAGGTTTTGAGAATTTTTAGGAAGGCCAAGAAAACCTTGGAAAGAGTCATAGTTGAATTAAGAGGTAATTGACAAGGGCCTATGTGGGTGTTCATCCTCACCCTCTTCAGATTGAGATCTCTCCAGTCTTTAAGCAACATTGGAAAGAAAGTTATAATTCTGAAAGAAAGTTGTGTGCGTTTTCATCTTTAAAGAAAGTTTGAATCAACTAAGTATTTCTGGGTAACTTTTTATTCTATATATACAGCACTGATTAAAAAAAAGGACTAGCTTTTTCCAAATGATTACACTTTTGGTATAGATATTGGACCAGTGCAGGGTAACTTAGATTTGCCTCGAGAAAAAATAATGCCCTGTTGTGGCAACAAGGTTCTCATTCCTGAAGCAGATGTGCCTACCCAAACCAGAAGTATTGTCTGTCTAGGCATTGTGTGTTCCAGCTTTGATAAGGATATGTTGGACAAGGCAAGCATTTTCCTATGGTGCTTGCCAAAGCTTTTTCAGGAAGTCCTTCATGTAGGCCTTCTTTCAATTTTCTTTAAAAAAAAACTTGCAAACCCTTATTGCACGAAGGAAAATTATATTATTACATACAGCAACATTGTGAACTAAAGGAAAATTGTTTAGCTTCTAAAATGAAATGTTCTGTGACAACCTTATTGGGATATTGTATTTGAATGCTGTTTGCCGGTATTATTTATATTTCTCAATAATATATCTAGGAATTCATGTTTTTGGGGAGGGGAAGGTGAATGATTCATTCCCAGAATCACTTACATGATTATTTTTTAAAGATTATTTTTTAAATAATTAATGCAAACTGGTTTCCCATTTTTCACACTTTTAAGCAGAAATTCTGCTGAATTTCAGGATTGTATTGACCATCCTGTAATTTATCCATCTTCTGGAAATAGGCATAACTTAGGACAAGGGCCATATGCTCCATCCCATATTTGGGTAGACATTTAGTTTCTCCCCTGGTATAGCTGACAAAACCAGGAGAGCCCGTGACTTAGAGGTTAATACATCTACCTAATGTCAGAATCACCGTCTGCGAGGAAATAAAGAAAGCTGAGACCGAATAACTGTCCGAATGCTTCTTTACTAAACACGCCTCGCTGAATGCATGCAATCTGAACCCAACATATCCTAGAAAGTTATCTTAGAAAGTTAACGTTGGAGTTTGGCGCACTCCAGCGTTTCCTTTATACACATTTGAAAACTCCGCCATAAACCACACCCATAGTGCTGCGCGTGCACACACCACCAGCAACACCCATCACCAGGCAAATCATCATTTCGCTGCTCTAGCCACGATGTAGAACACCAGTAGACATCAGGTCAGTAATTCTCCACCACGCTGCTTTTCCAAATGCCAAGCACCCGCCCTGGTTGATGTCAGACCCGGGACGGATCCCGACACTTAATATGTAAGCAGATTCGAATCCCAGAAGGGTATGGCTAGCTGATGAGAGCTAAATAGCTTAAAATAGATCTATATAGTAATCTCCCTTTATTTCTTTGTCGGTAAATATAAATTTAACATGAATGTGTCTTCAGTTATGTGAAGCAATAAAACTAGGGAATGCATTAGAACACCAGGTGAGGTTAATTTATTTGAGGCACCTGATTTATTTCTCCATCTGATTCTTAGATTGGCTTTCCTATCATTCAGTGAGAATAAATATAGAAATAGAAATAATAGATTAGCAAAAGCTAGAAATTGTTATATTTCAATATTGAACCATCAGTAACCGGAAAAAGAGTTGCTGGCAGTTTGCCTTATAATTTCATACCAAAGTCTAAGAATATAACCTCTAAAGCTAATTTCCTCAGCCTGAAGTTCCTTTTTGAAAAACACTGGAAGCATGAGCTATTGCAGAACTTGGACATTTTGATTACTTTCCATCTTTTGATAGATTGGATATGTTCCCATCTCCCAAAGCCTGTTTTGCTGCATTTGCAGAAAATGCTTATTTGCTTTCTTCTATTCAAGTACAAAAACTGGATCGGCTACAATCATGACCTTCATTTCAGAGATTGCTCTATGTATCTGTGTCTTTTAACATAATGAATACCCATTGTAAACTACAATTTGTAATACATGTACTCCAATAATATATTATGTAATTAAAGTTTTATTAATCATTACAGATTATTGTTGTATTTTCTGGCCAATAGATCCTAATAAAAGTTTGGTTTGATTTGGATAGCCATTGTAAACTGCCCATTATTTTTATGAGATTATGTAATGTGAGAACCAGAAGAAAAATCTAGGACATTCTTGAGGCTACATTTAACTTGTTCTCCTAAGTGAAATGTAATGTTTTTTTTCCTGTTTAAGCATTCTTTAGGGCATATGCTGGTTTTAATGAGATTCATCAGATGAGTTGCCTTATAACTCAAACACATAAACAAGTTCTTATATTTGAATGATTAAAGCAGTTTTGTTGTTTTCAAAACACCTTGTAAAAGATACAGCTGCCTTAATGATTTGAAGAAAAGGCTTTAACATTTCTGCCTATTACAAAATGCCTTGTTCAAATCCTTTGGAGCATCTACATCAGGGCTGTTAAACTCATAGCCCATGGCCTGGATGCATCATGCGCTGGCCACCCCCATGCCCAGTTTAGCGAAGGGGAAAAAATCCCAACGCCACCGTGACACCGCAAATTTGACACCTATGATCTATATCTTTAGCATATATGTTTATCACATTCAATTCACAGTAGAATATATAAAGATTGGTGATTCATTAAACACTTCACATATCTTTATATAAATAAAGAGCCTATATTTCTTAAAAAATGAAGTTAGTTTGCCATATTATCAGTGTCCATAGTTACATTTTTTTTAAAAAAAATGATAACATAGAATACTTCAGTAAATTTTATGAATATCTATTCCTAGTTGTCTATTAGATTTAGTGATTGTATATGAGAATAAGTAATGATCAGTCTGTCAAACTTTTGTTATTACCATTCATAATGAAGCCATGTTAGTGGGACAATCAAAGGATCTTGCTTATACTGAAAAAAAATATCATTGCACATATTCTTTTATTTTTTACCCTATAACATTTAGCATAGAGACATTACTTTAGGCAAAAAATGCACATGGAATTTATCGCCCTTTGAGGTAATCTTGCTCAATTCAAAGAACTCTGAAAAGTTACTTTTTATGCAAAAGATGTGGATGGCTGACCTAGAGCTCTTTATCACAAACTCTGAAATATGCTGACCTTTATATCAATATGAAAGCCAAACTTTTCTTCTCAGTAGACAAACATAGACAGTGAATGTAATTACAGCTAATTTTCCTTATGCTAAAACTGTCTGACATATTCTGAAGCAATCCTCGGAGAATCTAAGCATAACAAATGTTTCCCTTTCAGTTTACACTGAATAGATTGTCAGTGAAGCCATTAAAGATTTAATTTAAATTGGGAATATTATGAATACAAAACTAGGTAAGTTTTGAATGGTTTTTGCTCTGCAAGTATGAACAAACATGCAGTTCAAATTGCTTTACTCATCTATATGCTTTAATTTAGTTGTTGCTTTGGTTCTGCTTTTTATTTTATGGTACTCTTGCTTTAATCATTTTGTCTTATTGCAGATTTGGCAGAATTAATTGAAAAAATTGTGTTGCACCTCTTTGAGATACCATCAGAACACTATTTCAGCAGCAAAGTATATGAAGGTAATTTTCCAATATTATTATTCTGCCTGCATTAGTGAACTAAAAGAAAGACACTTTCCTGTTCAAGCTTCTGTTTTGAAGCTAAATGCAGCTGTGGAGAGAGCATTTCCGGCTTAGGTTGATGTGATTGATTTATTTAGTGCCTATATTGCTTTGGCTACTTTTAATTCTTGGCCCCAAAAACAAAAATATAGCATACAAACATAATATATAAATATATATTAATGGAATGATTATTGTTTTGAATGTTAATTTTATTTGAATAATATCACCTGAGCCAAAAGTTCAGTTGTTAGATTACCATAAAAAAAATACAATTCAACTAAATTTTTAAACAATTATTAATTAAATACTTGCAATATGTCTGTCTATTCTTCCCTATTATGGTATAGAAATACTGAATTGTTTATTGCAGATACAAGAACTAGCAGATACAAGAAACTCAAATAAAATGACGAAATGTAAAAAAAAAATATTAGAATGAATTATTAGTTTTAAAGAAATCTGATAGATTTGAGATTTGCAATATCAGCAGATTACCTAGTACAGCCAGCTCTCATATCCAAGCACATAAAACACCTTGGCTAAGTATCAGAATGCAAGGAGCATGAGAAGCCTTGAGTTTAGGGTTCTGGGGAATTGAATCAATCTAATATGGAAGTGGTTTTCAGGACAGTGCATTGATATTCTATGTTATCATGTTTCTGGAAATGAGAAATTGATTACCTTAAATTACAGTGGCTTTCTAAACCCTTGGGTGGTTAAAATTAAAATAACACTGTTCATCCAGCTGTTCTGAAATCTCTCAGGATTTGAATCCATTAAAATGTGCAAATCAGGAAAAATCACATTAATTTTGGCAAGAGTTTTAAATGTGAAGGAGAATAATAAACTCATATATTGACATTTATATAACTGTAGTTTTTAATGGTACTAAAAAAGAGTTAGGATTGCCTGCCAGTATTGATCTGGAGGAGCACTCTCCTATCTAACTGAGTGAGAATATAGCTTGTTACCATGGGAAAATGTATAAATGACTTGGATGACTTACTTTTATATTTTGTCCAAACAAAATATTGAGTTGCATATATGACTTTGAGCATGTCTCCTGGCTTCAAATAATGAAATTCGCATTATCTATATTATGGGAAGAAATTTTGCCTTTTTCTATTTCTATTCCCTCAGTGGCATCCAACTGGCTTCTAGCTTAGTATATGTGGTACTGGGGAAATTAGTGAAGCTAATTTATATCTGCCAGTTTTAAATTAAGATAATGTGAGCGGACCCAGGTGTGAAACTCTTTTGCTTCAAAATGCTTATTAGGTTTACATGTCTTACTAGAGTGGCAGGAAGAAGTAAATTGGAGCACACCTTCCTTATTGGCTGATTTTTATAGACAGAAAGAGACAGAGAAAGAGCGGTACACACACACACACACCCCAACACACAATCATCACAAACACAGAGAGATTATATTAGTAGTACATTATTGAGAACAGTGTTTTTTATGTAGTACTGGCTAAAGATTATAGCTACTTCTTGGTTAAGAACCATTCATTCACTGATGGTTCTAAGTTGCAATGGTGCTGAACAAAAGTTACTTCTTTTTTTGTATTCATAATTTTTTTTATTATTTTTCTTTTTTACATTTTGTCTCATTGCGTGAAAAAAATTGTTTCCAGGCATCACTTAGATCAGTCCAATTTATCGTTATTCACATACCCACTTCTTATAATATTTTTTAACAATTAAAATCAAAATATTTCACTATTATATACAACTATCACTCCATATGATCTTTCTCTGTTTATCTTAACACAAGTTAATTACGTTCATATTCCATTCTCATTGTTAATTATTTATTCTCTATTATCTATTGCTGCTGTTATCTTTATATAACACATTTCAGAAAATAGAATGACATTAATAATTTCCCTTTTATAGATTTCATTTAAAAATTTTCACACCCCTTTATCTATTCCAACAACAATCTCTGATCCTCTTAATTATAATTATTCTAAATTGCATTTCTATATATCTCTCAATCTTGGATTCTTCTAAAATTTCATATATGCTGTTCATACCTTTTCAATTCTTTCAAAAAGTTCAATTTTAAATTTCATTTTTATTTGTCATAAACAAAATATCAAATTCATTTCTTAAAAATCCCTTGCATCACTAGCTAAAATTCCATTAATATATTAAACTTTTAACAATCTCCATTTATCTCTTAAGTATAATCATCTTATATTCTAATCATACATTTTCAATTCCTTCATTCAGTTTCTCATAAAACATCATATATTCTATTCATACCTTTTCCATTCTTTCAATTGATTTTCCAATTTTCCAATACATTTTTTAATTATCGTAAATAACATACCAAATTCCTTTCTTGAAAATCCCTAGTAAAACTAGCTAAAATTCCATTAATCTGTTCAGCTTTAGTAATCTCTATTTATCTCTTACATATAATTATCTTGTATTCTATTCATACATTTTCAATTCCTTCATTCAATTTCTCATATGATCATTATATTATTTAAATGTACCTAATATAATTACCTAAGTTCTAATAAACTAGTCCTTCTATGTTTACTTTAAAATCTTATATGAACAATTATTACTATACTGTTCCTCTCTAACCTATTTTTAGCTTGATTTTCTATCAAACTGTAATTTTAGTTGTTAACTCTTCAACCATCATCTCTTTTCCTTTTCAAAACAGTCAATGTCCATGGTCTAGTTCTTCTGATTTGTCTGTCGACAGTGTCTCTGCCCCCATCTTGTTGTTTCCTTAGCTTGGTTAAAAAGTCCTTCCACCTTCCTTGCTCCCATACTACTTGCCATTGTGTATATTCTGTTGGATATATCTTCTCTTCTAATGTCATTTCCATCTTATTTTGAGGAATCCAACCTCTGAATTTCAAAACCGGGATATTATTTTTCTTTTCCTCCACTGACTCCAAAGATTCCCTTTTTAATAACTCTTTTCCCCCTTCTCAGTTAAATTGTGTTCCGCCTCCTGTGTGCTGCGCTAATCCATCTATTTGTTCCTTCTCTTCCGCTTTCAAATCCACTATGTCCACCATGTCATTATCACTCCCCAATTCGTCAGTGGTAATTCGTCAGTGGTAATTCGTCAGTGGACATTTTTAAAAAGTTGGAAAGCATCCTGTCAAATACCTCACTTTTCACCATCATTTTCTTACAGTCCTTTCTGCCAGCCTGGCAGACACTCCCTTTTTCAGAAATATCAAACATTCACTTTGTGTATTTTCTCCTGAAAAACAGTTTGCTGTTTCAGGCAAAACTCTGGAGTCACTTTAAGGTTGGTTACTTTTTGGGCTTTATTTTCAATAAAAAATTTCTTCTCACCCTTCCACAGCCTCCGTTCGCTCTTCCTTCGTTCCCTCCTGCTCCATCTTATTTCTGGCTGGTACCAGGCTTCAGGGTGGCCATGTTTTGTCTGCTGTTGGCAGGGGATTCTGTGGACCGGGAGGAGAGATGCGGCTCTCCTCAACCTACCAGAAGGTTCCCCTATACTTCACCCCCCCCAGGGGACAAAGGCTCCATTTGGAGCCCTCAAACAGGCAAGCCTGGACAAGGGGCCACAGCTGTTGTGGTCCCTGTGTCCAGTATTATCAGGAAGCTCAGCCAAAAGTCCACAATTTTTTTTGTTTGTATGAGGACCAACATTCAGGTTTTTAAGAGCATTTCGAATCTTGAACCTCTGAATCATTTGGAGCAAGGAGCTGAAAAATGGTACTAAATGAATGAATCCATATGGTGATATAAAGGATTTTTCACGAAATAGGCTGTCTGACTTTTTTTTTTTAAGCACTCAAAAATCTAATGCAGATGAGTTAAGGCAGGAGGAATGAAAGAATATTTTTGAGTTCCTAAAAACAGCCCCCAGAAAGGGAAGGGAAAAGAAAGCTTTTTAAGAGCCACTTTGTTGATATGTCAAGCAAGCCCCAAAGCAAAAATATATATTTAATCTCTCTTTATAAGCTTCATCTTTTTCTGCTCCTGGAAATGGCCAGTTGAGCATTTACTCCCTCTATTATCCTTGTATTTCTGTATGGGAACTAAGCTCTGAAAGTTGATTAATTCCACAGCACTTTGCCCTGGAGAACTCTTAACAGCTTGGTATCAAAAATGTTATTGTTTTGAAGTGCCAGCTATGCAGGTGCCTTAGCAGCATGAAATTTGTCTTGACATGGGGAATGTATAAAGCTGCTACATTGATTTAGTCTGTTGATCTATCTAGTCCATTAATACAGCAACCGTGAACAGTGCAAGGCAAAAATCTCTTCTCTCCTCTCTACTGGAGAACTCACTAAATGTACTGGAAGACTAATCAGGAGATTTTTCTGGTGGCTGTGGCCAGAGGAAACTTTGCACAAATTCGCCTAGTGCACCAGTTGCGCCCCTTCCTGGACAAGGAGACTCTCCTTACTGTCACTCATGCCCTTATCACCTCTGGGTTAGATTACTGCAATGTGCCCTACATGGGGCTGCCCTTGAAGAACATTCGGAAGCTCCAATTGGTCCAGAATGCGGCTGCACAAGTGATCAAGGGTGTGCCTTGGT
>JANHGC010008753.1:11565-22825 GCA_027560395.1 Boaedon fuliginosus
TTGGCGCCATTTGGTGCCAAACTGAATATTTGTATTGAGCACATACAAACTATTTTCTTTGCTTTATATATATAGATGAAAAGACAACAGGTCCAGAATTAAAATAAAATGTATATTTAATTAATAACAAACAAAACCCTATTTTATTATGGGCCACTGTAACCAGTAAACAGGAAGATGAAAATTGTGAAATCAAATATACTATTCTAGGAAGCATGTGTATTGTTGAATTCAGTCAAACATTTCTAACAAAACAGTCTGTTAAAATATTTCAGAAACTAAAATAATGGGTGTAAAAGGAACAGCTGGGGTAATGTGAGAAGACACCTTTGAACCTCAGACAAATCAAAGCTTTGACATTTTCAGGTTTTGGCCAAACAACACTCTGTAATAAACATAGCCTGAATTTCTAGAGGCTGCTATACAAACCTCAAGTTGATTTCTATGTTACTTTCGTCAGTTGCTTAAAATAAACTGTCATCTGACTCAAGTACACATCTCGTCAGAAAAGAATAAGCAAAGCAAAGAGACAGACACAGGCCCTTTCAGACAAAAGGTCAATCAATTAGAGAACAGCAGTTAGCTTTTTATAAGCAAGATGATCATATTCTAAAGCAGCAGTTCTCAAAGTGTGGTCTGGAAACCCCGGAGATCCTTGAGAGCCTTTCAGGGGGTCAAGATTATTTAATACATATTTTATCATTTCTCAGTTTTAATTTCTAATGCATTATATATTGATAGAAGCAACCCACATAAATCAAAACTCTTTGGGCCCTCAATCATTTTTAAGAACTTTAAGGGCTCTTGAAGCCAAAATGTTTGAGAACCATGGCTCTAAAGGAACGCAGTGGAAATCCACATATTTTTGACCCAATGAAAACATACATGGGACAAAAAATGTATCACAAAATTGGGGTTAAAATAGAGATATGCCAAATGATTTATACCGAAATTGTTCTGTGCATGGTACTAGTTTTGGGTGGTTAATGCTGGAACATGCATATTTAGTCTGGATGTGAAACAAAGCAGGAGTGTTTTGTTTTGGATATGAACTGCAACCCCCTAATTCCAGGAAGAAGTGTCTGGAGAAAAGTAAAAGTGAGAAAAGCCAAGAGTATTTTGGTAACTGAGAAAAGGCAGGATAGCACAAAATAAAAAGCTATTGAGAAATTCGATATACAGGTGAGATGATGAGTTGTATCAGGCTGCAACATCAATGGCTGATGAGAAACGGGGAAGGGGAAAATGAAGATAAAGGGCTATTTGGGGAGATTAAGGCTATGCCCATTTAATAGGATATGATGGAACATATAATTGGTGGGAGAGCTCCACTATCCCATAAAAATCATGACTATGTCCTTCCAGGTATGATTTCAAGCACAATTGGGAGCAAAAAGAAAAAAAAATATTCCAGGTGTTGTTCCTGCTAATCCAGAATAGTTCTGCAGAACATCTGGAATATCTTTTGGTTTTAGAGCTTTAAAGGAGAAACCAAGTACAGACTGATGGATAAGAACTGCAAAGATCCTAATCAAGAATCATAGGAAGATAACATGACATTTCCTGTTTAAAATATATTGGGATATACAGACGTCATTTTCAGACAAGAGAGGTTCAAATAGCTGCACCTCAATAGTCTGGTCAACAGTCTCTGCATTAATACAGGAGCTAAGCCTCCTTAATACAAATGGGATATTTTTCAACAAGATAGTAAAGCTGCTTAGTAGTAAGAAACCAGTTTTTTAACTAATTATAACTTAATTGTGTCCCAACTTTTGTTTAAGATTTATTGCATTGCTGTTATTAATGTTGCTTTTTTCTGATAATAATGTAACTTCCAAGGGAAAACTAGCTATGGTTGCCTAACAACTACTTTTTATATAATGTTTATTATGCTTTATAATTTAAAATACATATATACCGTATCACCAAAATATCTGGAATGCTTCTTTTTAGAAAATTTTTAAATATAGTAAGAAAATATGGCCTATAATGTACTACAATAAACTTTTTCAACTTAAAAATATTTTGAGTTGAGTTTTTTTAAAACTACACCGCCCTAGGCTATAGCTAGAGTAAAAAGCAGTTGTTCGTACTAAAATAGCTTAAATATAGAGCTTAGAATAGTAAATGTTTCCTTTATTGTAATTGATTTAAAAGTCATTTTTCTCTTTAAAATCCAGTTTTGAATAAGATGACAATGAATTTACTTACCCTTGTAAAGCTCTGTATATTTGCTTACATTTTTGTCTTAAAACCTGAAAAATGCCTAAACAAAAAAATAAACAAAAAAAAATATATCCTTGAATATCAACTTAATTAGTTAAACATGACATACCAATTTAAATAGCTATTTAAGACTACATTGCAATTTGTCCATTCTCTTTTCTCTGCCCTATGGAACGTTCTTCCCTCTGAAATTAGATCAGCCTCATCCCTTTGGATATTCTAAAATGCCCTCTGTGCTATGACTTGTTTAGGTGGCTCTGCTGTTGAGGTAGGCCTCTTCCACTGTTACGATATTTATTAAGATGGATTTTTATATTTTACAGTTTTATTTCAGTTGTTTTTATCTGATTGTTCTGCACTTCCCAGAGTCACTTTCCATAAGACAAATGGCTTTATAAATTTGATTATTTTAAATATAAACTAAAAAAAATGTCGTATTATTCTATCCGTGCCAACCAGTTTTGGAATATGAGTTCCAGCTTAAGGTTAAAGACCAAATGTGACCCTCATCTTAGACATTCTTCGTTCTTGCTCTAGAATCAAGCACTTTCTCTGTTTAGTTGCTTGCAGGAAGAGAATGGATTGTAGTTTCAAAGGAAAAATGTTGTTTCTATGATCTTTTGTGCATCTTCCATTCCACTCTCATTTCCCTAATATTTATTTAATAATAGCTACAATGCCTAATTTTGTATGATGAATCCTAAGAGTTTTTAATGTTATTAATTTTATGTACAATATTCCAACCTTTTGTAACAGATCCTAATGCTGGATTTGGGGTTTTTTTTGCGGGGGGACGGGACTACTTTCAGCAGAGTGGTTTTGTAACTATAATTCCAAGATCATTTCCTAACCAATTTCTTTTCATAGTATGCCTTTCTTTAACAAATCTGAAAGTTAAGCATAGATATAAAATACTGATGGCAGTGAATCCCCTAAAGCTCTTCTATCCATTGTGTGGCTGAGACTACATTTAGTGCTGCAAATCTTTTAGATCTGAAGGCTGAACTTTTTAAAATCTTTATTTTGGCAAACAAGGAGTGCTCGGGATGTGATGATGATGACATAAGGATAGGATTGGTGCTTATTTTACTAGAAAAACAGGACTTCAACATGAAAATGGAATCTTTAAAAAAGGCAGAGAGGATGCCAACTGGGCCCTATATAAACACTATTTGGGTAAGAAGAATTACCCAAATTTGTGAAGGGTGATATCTGCCAAGAATTAAAGATGCAAGAGAACAATTCCCAAGACATATCAAATCTAGAAAAAATTAGCTCTTCCTGCTGATAACTTTGGGAAAAAATCCAAATGCATTTTTTAAAATTACACATTATAGAAATAAATTCAATGCTCTGGGTATGTGTGTGCAGGTCATATTCTCATCCATCCTTTCAGCCTATGGAAAGAGGACCAGAAAGGGAATGAATACAGGTAGTCCTCGGCTTAAAAAAGTTTGTTTAGTGACAGTTTGAAATTACAGCAGCACTAAAAAAGTAACTTATGAGTTTTTCACATTTAACAACCATCGCAGCATCCCCATGGTCATGTGATCAAAATTCAAAATGCTTGGCTCAATTGTGGCCATAAGTCAAGGACTACCTGTACTATAGATGAATAACAGGTCACATTAGTGACTTTCACAGGAGAGAGATGATTTCTGGAAACATGGGTTTGAGTTCCTAAATGCTGACATGCTGAAACAATCAGGAGTGGTATTTAACAAAGATGGGTAACACTCTGTCTATTGTGAACAGTTTTGAGTGCCACAATTTAATAAGGGTTCACAGAAAATGATGCAAGTTCAAAGACAGGGTGAAGCAGGTGTTCATAGAACTAAAAATTAACCTCTATGAAGAAAGACAAAGGATTTGGGTATATTTAAACTTGGCAAATTATTGAGTGGAGGACATAATAGTATTTTTCAAATATCAAGGTTCTCTCTTCTGTTGTGCAGTGCATGAAATGAAGTTCTTTGACCATTTCTTACAGTCAGTTAAACTGCTAGGAAGAACATTTTTTATGCAAACTCTGTTACAACATTACGCATTCCTTACTGCAATTAAGATAGACATAAGTGAATATAAGTTTGTTTGTGTGTATGAAATATAGACATGCATCTGAAAACTCTTCAATTCAAGTCAAATATGAACTGCAATCACATTTTACCTTACAGGCAACTGTGATCAACCATCAAAACAACCCAGTAAATCCATGCCAGTGTATGAATCCATAGCTCTCGAAGCTCAAAAGTACTTTTCATAACATAACTTAATTCTCTAAAATTATTAAATTCTAGAAAAATTACCTGGATTTTCTTGCATGATATTGAGAGCTTCAATGGCGGCGGCAGCTAGGAGGGGAGGCAGAGAGGCTGAAAAGCAATAGCCTTGACCAGACAGCCTCTGAGAACAAAAATAATAATATTAAAGGAACAAATTTCCAAGTACTATCTATATACAGAACCTACTGGTAAATATACAACTATTTGTTTAATTGAAATGAAGAGAAATCTAAATTTAAGAACATTTAATCCAAACAGACATCAATCAGTTTATTATGTATTTTATCTAATTTGGCTCTTGTTAGCAACATATACATTATAATAATAAATGTGTATTTTTTTTCTTTCATTGAATCATGTCTGATTCTGTGATTTCCAGGACAAGTTCCTATAGTTTTCTTGGCAAGTTTTTTCAGAAGTGTCCCAAAGGTGCTTTTTTCAAGAGGCAACTGGATTTTCTTGTTTTTCCTCTCAAAACGTTTCACTTTTCATCCAAAAAGCTTTTTCAGCTCTAGATAAGAAGAGAAACATCTTCAAAGAAAAACAAGAAGTCCAGCTGCCTCTTGGAAAAAGCATCTTTGGGACAACCATGACCTGGATGACTGAGAATCTCCAGACGTTTTTCAGAAGTGGTTTGCCATTGCCTCCTTCCTAAAACTGAAAGAGTCTAGCTTTATGCCTAAAGGAAAATAAGAACTCACAGCCTTGGTTTCCAGCCTAAACTGGCTCTTATGTGACTGCATTAACACTTAATAAATCTAACTTAACTTTTCTATTTCAAAACTATTTGAGAAGTAAAACAATATTTCTTGCTGTAAATATAACAGTTAATATATAGCTGTGTCTACATTGGCAGCATCTACATGTAAAAGCCATGGTCTCATTAATTCAAAACTGCATCTTTGCCAACACTGGCAAAAGCTCTATGCGTAACATGACCTGATGGATCACTTTCAAACATGCCAAAAAAATCTCGATGTGCAATATTTAAAAATTCTATGCAGTTACAACCACCTTCTATACAACCTCCTTGTCATTGCAAAAGGAATATAACAAATCTAAGTGAGATCATTAGATCAGAAAAGGGTCAGAACAATTACTTTATTTGTTATTCTAATATCCTACTAGTGATATTTTCTCTCCACCTGTCACTACAACATGTCAAGGCAAATTCATTCTTGGCAAGGAAGGTGCATCAATTCTTTAGTACTAAATAAAAGCTACTTTTCAGCATCTGATATTAATACAGTATTTCCCCAAAGTTCAGTGCCTGCCAACAATTGATATAATTCTGAATTGACAACATGCAGAGCAAGCAATCTGTAGCAAATACAAGACTGAGAGGATGTGTATTCATGTTCATCTAAAACTTCTAACTGGAATAAGTCTCCCCAAAAAGGTTATCTTAGGAGAAAATATCTAATAGTTTCTCACTTCTATGAAGTACAGGTAGTCCTTGACTTCATTTAGCGACCATCCCAAATTACAATGGCACTGAAGACTTATAACCGTTTTTCATACTTACAACTGCTGCAACATCCACCTGGTCACATGATCAAAATTCAACCACTTGGCAACTGGCGTGCCTTTATGATGGCTGCAGTGCCCTAGGGTCGTGTGATCGCTTTTGTGACTTTCTGACAAGAAACTTCAATGTGGAAGCCAGATTCACTTAACAACTGTGTTACTGACTTAACAACTGCAATGATTTGCTTAACAACTTTGGCAAGGAAGGTTGTAAAATGGGGCAAAACTCACCTAACTGTTTTGCTTAGCAATGGAAATTTTGGCTTCAATTGTCGTAAGTCAAGGACTACCTCCAAAGGAGTTCAAGCTAAACGATGCTGCTTTTCAATGGAGGCCCCTGGAGCAGCCTTCTAGCAAGCTGGCCACCTTCCTAATTCATGAAAATGTTAAAAACAGCTATTTCATGGAGTGCTTACAATGCAGAATCAGCCATCAGGTGGGTGATTCTGCATTGTGGCACACTATGTTTTCTGGTTTCTGGTTGTTCTTATGGGTTTTTAAATTGATTACAGATGTTTTTATTTAGACTTACCATAACCCAGTTATTTTTTATAGATCTTGTGACCCACCAAGGGTTTTATTTGATTGCAGTGGGGTATAATCGTTACAATTAATAAATAAACATACAAATAAATACCTATATTGGCTACAGAGCTCCATAAAAAGATAACTCTGCCATAGTTTGTCTTTCAAGATCTTTCACATACCTGGTGGTCAATAACAAAGGATCGTCCACAGCAAAATCCTCCAATGGAAGCCAGGGAGTTTTCCATATTTGCACTAATAAGATCAATGTCATCAATCTAACACAAGAAATGCCAGTTGCTTGATGTTAAAAATGAAAGTATAGTTACAGTCATACAGGTGTAAGAAAATAAGTCCTAGCTCTCTAATGGGTTTAGTCATGTACAGATACCGTATTTTTCGGAGTATAAGACGCACCGGAGTATAAGACGAATATTAGTTTTTGGGGACCAAAACAAGAAATAAAAATCTTGGTGATTCACTTGCTTTCATTCATGCTCTCATTTGTGCCATACTCTCTCTCTCTCTCCTTCTTTCTCTATGTCTCTCTCTCTCTTTATCACTCTCTCTTTCTATCTGTCTCTATTATTCTCTCTCTGTCTCCCTGTCTCTCTCTCTCTATGGGGGAGGTGGGGGAAGGTGAAAAACGGGCCCATTTTTGGCCTCCTGTGGCTTCTGCACCCAGATTTTCACCCTCTTTTAGGGAGGAAAAAGGTTAGTCTTATACTCCAAAAAATACGGTAAATACTAAAAATACTTAATGAATGACAGTACATTACAAGAAAGAAAAAAACACTTCACATTTCTCTTACATGTACCCCATTTGAAGTTTCTTATTCTACCATCAAGCTGTAAAATTGAGACTGTTCTAACCTCAGTTTATTTTCCTCTCCTTTAGAAAAGAATATTATATATAGAAAAATCAGATACTATGAACAAAAACATGTTCATTAGTACCACATTTGGGAAAATTCACAAGTTCAGTGTTTTTATTCTGTCCCACAATTGGGCTACATTTGTTTTATGAACTGTTTAAATACAACTTATATTGTAAACCATGGGTTCCACAATTTCAGTTAAACAGCATGAAATAACAGGATTTTCTGGCAACTTGTAGAGTGCCATTTTTTACTACTGCACAGCGTAAAATAATTTAAAAGTTATCCGTCAGTTCGGGGTCCAGTATACTGACAATGCCAGCTTTATAGCTGAATTCCAGATTGCCCAGGTGAGGTTGTTGGTTGTTGACCTAATATCTGGAGGCTGTTCAAGTGTGAATTGATGGGGCAGACTTTGACTGAAACCTGGCAAGACTGAGTAGCTATGGCTGTTTGACTCCCTGGGTTGGGAACATTTTCATCAATGCCTTAGATAGCATAGCACTTCTCCATTTGAGACTGGTGCTCAACTTTCATATCTTTCTGAAATGCAGTCCCCTGCAGGATTTCCCCTCTGTGCATGGAGGGGGAGCTGAAATCTATCAGTGGGCTGCAGGAATGTTTGAGAGCAAAAGGGCTTCAGCAGGCAGTTCCTTCCCTCTGTCCGCATAACAATTGGGAAGATTGCCTAACAACCACAATTAGGAGTACAGGGATGGAGGTCATCGAGCAACAAATAAGACTACCATCTACATGTTATACTGTTCTTTATTTTCTTTGAAGACATTACCATAAAAAAGATACCAGATCAAAATTTTGCTTTCTGGTTGTAGCATTAAATACTACTATCAATTACAAGACATAGACTTACACTTATTCCAAAATGTTCTGTAACTCCTCGTCCATGTTCTCCCAATACTCCAAAGGAGAAACTTTCTTCCAAAAACAATCTCACTTTGTATTTATACTTTAACTTCACCTGCAGATTATGCATTAACAAATGACACAAAGCAATGTATGATTAATGAATCCTCAGGAAGGAACAATTTATCAAAATAGCAATAGCAGTAGCATTTAGGCTTATATACCACCCAATAGCACTTTACAGCACTCTATGGGTGGTTTACGATGTGGAGGCATGATTTGCATATTGCATAACAATCTGGGTCCTCATTTTACCAACCTCCGAAGATGGAAGGCTGAGTCAATCTTGAGCCCCATCAGGATCAAACTGCAGTCTGGGACCAGAGTTTGCCTGCAATACTGCATTTTAACTATTGCGCCACCAGGCTCCTCAAAATATTCTACTGTTGACCATCTTCAGCTCAATACTCAATATGTCCCAAAAGGCATTTTTCAAAAGGCAATTGGACTTCCTTGGTTTTGCTTCTCATCCAGTTAGAAGTAAAGAAGCTTCCTGTATGAGAAGTGAAATCATTTCAAAGGGAAAAAAACAAGTCTAGTCACCTTTTGAAAAAAGCACCTTCGGGACAACCATGATTGTTTGATGATTGTGAATCTTCCTAGACACTCAACCTTCATGCATTTTAGTTACTAGATATAAATTTTCACTGATTATGTGCCAATGAACAGATTGAATGTCTTCTATAACCATTTTTGTTTGTTTGTAAAATAACATTTATTTATTTATTTTTATTAGATTTATATCCCGCATCATTTCCCCGGTCAGGGGAACTCGAGGCGGCTAACAACAATTGAAATATAATTACAATACAAAAATCTAATTCTCCATGCATACATCACATTCAAAACCTTCAGAGAGAGAGAGGGGACCACATCAATTCCAGGCCCGCCGACAAAGCCAGGTCTTTGTGGCTTTGCGGAAGGCCAACAAGGTGGGGATGGTCCTAATCTCTACTGGGAGCTTGTTTCAGAGGGCTGGTGCCGCCACAGAGAAGGCTTTACCACGGGGGCCTGCCAGCTGGCATTGTTTGGCTGACGGGACCCGTAGCAGGCCCTCTCTGCGGGACCTAACTGGGCGCTGGGAGGCATAAGGCAGCAGGAGGCGGTCTCGAAGGTACGAGTTTGCCTCCCAGTTGATGTCAGGGTAGTTAAAAGCCCCTATTACTATTGTGATGTGCCTCCTACATTAGTTAACTGACTAGCAAAATGTTCATCTACTTCCTCTGTTTTGTGGGGTGGCCTATATAGTGTACAAAAAGTGTACAGTGTATAGATAGTCTTGCTTGAGTTGTGAGCCCCCCCCCCAGCACCCTCAGCCAGCCAGCCAGAGAACGGCCAGTGAAGGCCCCCTCCTCTGGTTCTCTGCTGCCCCCAAACAGGAAAAGGGCTCAGGAGCCGAGTCCCGAGGGTGAGGTGGACAGTCCCGGTCAGGGCTCGGCGTGTCTGTCTCATGTGACCCGTGACCTTGCCTGTGTGGTAGCTGGGCCTGTTCTCTCCCCTCCTTTGCCTCTGACATGTAGGCAGATGTGGAAGCAGAGGCTGAATTCACGCAATGCACGGATTCTGCCCATGTTGTGTAAGCAAGACCAGCATCTTCATGGCTTTGCCTTGAACAGAAAACGCCGGTCCTTGTGGACCCCTGCAATACCTGGCATCTTCACTAGAGGGCAGGGCAAGACCAGATCCTGCGGCTTTGGGAGGCTGAGCCATTTCTGTACCCTTCGGCTCTGGCTTCCCTGTAAACTCGCCCCGCCCCCCGCACTTCTGTGCAGTGTTTGCACATAGATAAGGAGGTTGTGTGTATCGCTTGCAGTCCTTTTAAAGAGCAGGGGAGATCTGGCTCTCGCCCAGGCCCTTGAAGAGAGAGAGCAAGGCTCCTTGCCTATTCCTTTGTCCATCTATGCTCGTTTTTACTGGTCCACTGGGAACTCCCTTGTTTTGACTGGCCACCCGGATTCATTGGGAGTTGGACAGCAACTGGTTATTATTAACCCCAGCTCTCCAAGGATTCTTTAGCTGGCCTTCGCTTGCATCAAGTTCCTTCCAGGAACACGGGAGGTCGCAATGGATCGGTGGAGTCAATGTGTGGATCCAAGCAGGGGCCCTTTTGCAATTGGCAGATGGAGATTTTTGTCGATGCCCAGATTTTCTAAGTGCTTCTAAGTGCTGTCCAAGGGTTTTTGGTATGGGGGTCAATATGCCAATGGCCACAGGACCCCCACGGGTGCCTGATGCCACAAAGGCTCCACTTCCATGGTCCCCTGGATTATCCACACGTTCCGCGTTTCAATCACAGGGAAACCTGGCGTGTTATGAGCCAAGAGTCTAATCAGTTTCTACTTGGAAATCCCACAATATTTTAATCTGCTAATTTTGGACTGGTTTTTCAACTCTACATTCCCACCACTTTTTATTACTGGCCCATGACATTGTAGATATTCCAGTAAGTCATTTTGGTGACTTGTGTTACGTCATTCTTTATAACCAGTTTGCACAATCATTTTGCGCAAGCAGAATTTACAACCTACAGTTTTTTCTGCTTCTTTGCACTATGTGCACTTGGAATCATTAGATAATTTTTCAGTTCTGCCCTTAATTGGATTGGTTTGAATAACGTGTGGCCAAAACCAAGCCACCTTCTTTTTTTTTTTAGTGTTCCAGTTGTGAACCATTTCCAGATTTTATCTTTATCCGTTTCCCTCCAACTGTTTGTCGAAATTGATCGTGTTATGCTTTTACTTTCCAGTATTCTGTTCGAGTTTTGATATTTGATATTCAAGTTTCCTGCGCATTCAGTAAGTTCCAACTTTTAACTTCCACATCCATGCTTAAAGTACTTGGCTGTCTTTTACAGTTATCCAACACATTCTCCTCCTCCTCCTCCTCCTCCTCCTC
>JANHGC010008762.1:4889-15476 GCA_027560395.1 Boaedon fuliginosus
GTCTCATCTCACCCATTCAGCAGGCTCTGCTCAGATAATTTTTCTCCTCCAGCTCAATCTTGTTCCCAGAATGAATCCAACTTAGCAGCCACCATTTTGGTGCCGTCTTGCTGGCCGTTGGCTGCAGAGCTAACACCTGGGTAGGGAGAAGATTGCATATCTTCTCAACCTCACAGGGCAATGCCCCCTCACTTCGTTTCCCCTCCAGGGAAACTTAGGCCCCTCTAGGGACCCTCGGGCCGGTAAAATGGGTGCGGAATTGCAGAGCTCGCAAATGCCACAGCCCCATCGCCGGATATCAAACCGGAAGTGCCTAATTTATGTTTCTGTTTTTATATTACACACTTGTTTTGTTGTAAATTATCTAGAGTCTTTAGCATGAGTAGCATAAAATTAGGTAAATCAAATAAATAATAAAGGTGAAGCTTTGCATAAACATTTGCCACTTACTTCAGCAAAGCAATCCACTCCGTCCTTGCTTGTTTTTACTATGCAGGAAGTAGTATGCAGGTAGATGCATGCCACACAAAGTCAGAAGGCTGGAGATGGCTGGCTTTGCTTACAAAATGTGGGAAAGAAGGCCAAAAACAAGCTTCTGTGAATGTGCAAAATGGTGGATGGATTAGAATGATGTGATAAAATCAAGTCACAAGACTGAATATGTGGATTCATTTACCATGGGTAATGAGTGTTAGTGTTTATTTATCAGCCAAGGATACCCAGAATTGCAGATAACAAGTTTATAGATAATGAGGTCCACCCCTATTGTTAATTAGCAAAAAAATCTGAAATATAATATCAAAAGCTCCATTTCCCAATAGAAGAAGGCAGAGAAGAGAGATCATCTTTTCTGTCTCACTGTTCATCAAATCAGGTCACACAACATTTTAGATTTCAGAAAGTCTCCCGAGGAATCAGTTTAATTCTGTTACAAGATATTGTTACTATATTCACGAGAGGGACTGGATTTTACATTAAAAAACAAAATAAAACTGCATTATCAAACTAGCAGAATACTGATGCTAGCAACTGATCTGAAGTCAGGCATTATTTGTTTATTTGTTTAATGCAATAAAAAAAATTAGGTGATGGCAAAAACACTGCCAACATTTGAAGTGCAACAGAATGCCATCACAGTTCTTTTAATAGAAGCCACAGATGCACTGCCAAAATGATAATTAAAATGGTTTAAGGAAAGACAACGATTTTTTAAGAGGCAAGTTATATACTTAGACTAATTTAAATAATATTACAAAGCACCTCACAATAACAAGGAAGGTTATGAGTCAATGGCCTAATCCTAGGAGTTTATTTTTGCTCAGTTCATTGTCCAGGTACTGATTGATGAAGAACAGTTACATGGGCCTATTCTCTTTTCAAGAAAGCCTTCAATAGAGAAACAGAGGCCACCCAGAGACACTGAGAATTGGGTGCAACATACATTTAATAAATTATTATTTTAAACACAAAACTGTGAAATCACAGCTGCCAGTTATTTACAGTAGCTGCTGGTCTTCATACCAACATGGTATAAAAATTGGCAAGATGGCTGACTAGAAACCACAGTATATCACAAGGCTACCAACATTCTACACATTTTGAGAGGCTGCTATGGGTAGGGTGCTCTGTACAAACCCACACCCCTGCACCAATCTTGCCCAAATTTCACACATGCAGTACCTTTCTTGGGGTTGCAAAATCAGCACTATTGGGACCCCCAACTTCTTTTGCCCCTCTTTGTCCACAAAAACGCATGGCAAAGGGGACCCAACATCACCAAAACTGCGCCAAAAACCTCTGCGCATACGCAAACCATATCATGTGCTGCAACAAACGAAGGCTGATCTCCTGTGCAAGATGACAGTGTGGCTCAAGTGCCTCAGGTCCTCTGCCTGTTGCAATGGCAAGAGCTGGGCCGCTGGCTCGAGTGGATTCTCTAGAATGCCTGGCCCGGCCTGGCACTTTCCTTCACTCTCGCTCCTTCTCGTTGTGTTCCCTCTAGACATTACGACAATGCAACAGGAAGGCAGCAACAGACATGGCAAGAGCCGGGCCACTGAGCCCAGCCCCCACCTGGCATTTTCCATGCTCAACCGTCTTAGGTCCCCTGCCTGTTGCATTGTCTCTCGGTGTCATGAGAATGCAACGGGAAGGCAGCAACAGACATAGCAAGAGCCGACCCAGCCACTTGGGAGGATCCTCCAGAGCGCACAGTCCGGTCCAGCACTTTCTTTCACTCTCGCTGCCTTCCCGTTGCATTCTCTCTAGGTGTCACAACAATGCAACAGAAAGACAGTGAGAGACATGGCAAGAGCTGGGACGTCGATCCTGCCGAGCCCTTGGGGAGGGAAACTTTTGGCCAGCCTCGGGGGAGGGGAATCTGTGCGGGGGTCAAGTGGTTTAGCCTTTTTATCCCATGCTTTTTGTGGGATCCGAGGTGTGGCATTAGCCTCGGAAAATGGGGCGCTCCTTCCTGCGGGCAAACATCCTTGGTATATTGTTTGCACGCCCTTCAGTGACAAGTATGGGAGGAAGGAAAGAGGGAGGAAGGAGAGAAGGAGGAAGAAAGATAGGAGAAGAAGTGAAGGAGATAAGGAATGAGGGAGGAATGAAGGGAGCAGGGAGGGAAGAGGGAAGAAGGTGGAAGGAAGGGAGGAAGATGGCCATCTGATAAAAAATTACTCAGGTCATAAACTAGTTATTATATAAATTACTGAAATATGACTCATAATATTCGTCCTTACAGTTTCCAATTTGTGGATTTTAATCTCCAGCTACAAGCAGCACATCTCACCTACATGTTCTGTCAATTTCAGATTGAATTTAGACAATAAATCACCAACCTTCTCTTTTTCTGCATTAGCAGTTGGACCATGAAGTTGGATAACAATCTAACTGAAGGGTTGTCCATTAAATTTAATTGAAATTATTCTGTCACAGACAGTATCATACCAAAGTACTATCTTTGCTATATTTTTCTTCCAAAAACAACTCAATTTCTTCTTTCTTTTCTGCATCCTGAGTAGTAAAGAGTATGATCATCTGACTGAAAGTGTGCAATTCCAGTTTTTTCATTGTGTTCATCTTTTTTAAGTTCCAAATTCTCACTATAATTTTGATCTTCTTTTCCTGTATGGCAGCATCAGCATCTAGATGTCTGGAAAGGTTAATTTAGTTGGATCATACACACAATTAGTGCTTTAAAAAATCCACAGCTCTTCCTCAGTAGCATGTTGAGTGCTATTTGACCTGGCGGGCCATCATCCAGCATTATACTATCAATCACTTCATCTTGTCTATCCAAGTGGCTTTCTTGATAAACTACATGGGTGGTTTACTACTGCACACAATATGAAATGATGACTTTGTGCAAGACACTCTCTCCAGCATCTTTCTATAACATTGCTGCCAAAATAGGAGTCTGCATGCTATAGCTGGACAGCTGGGATGGCCTTCACACTTTGGGTAATCCTACTATGAACTTTGAGTCTTTTTGTATGCTCCTGACATTCTTTGTACATCACTATCAGGAGTACCTTGAGCTGCAGTGGGACAACATTCAGGAAGGGGGTGGAGGGTGCGAACAACAGCTCTTCAGTGTCCACTTATTTGTTGACTCTGCTATCATCTTGGTGTTTGTTTGTTTTTTAATTCATTGAACTCCTACAGAAAATTCTCATTTTCTCCCAGGAAACATACCACATGTCTGCAAGATTCAATGGTCTGATTTTGCAGTACAGAATAACACAATACATTCCAGAGTTGAGTCAGTTTGTAGGATAATTTTGGAGAACAATTCCTATTAATTGCACATCCACTGATGGATTGGAGGAAATGGATTATCTGGATCCATTTCATCATATTTCAGATCAGGATATAGTATAGAGACACCATTGATTGAGGAATTTTTGGTGCTCTCTGAGCTTGGTAGTTTTCTTGCAGATGTTTCATTACCCAAATGAAATGTCTGCAAGAAAACAATGAAGCCCAGAGAGCACCAAGGACTCCTCAATTCAACCCTGAGCTACAAATACTCTCCTTTATGGGCACCATTGATTGTACTTGTTGATTACCTTTGATAGAGTCAGGGTGGGGATATCCACTCTCGTGCTCCTTTATTTCTCAGCACTTTGGATACTACTCTGTTAGATGATCACAATTCAAAATACACTGATAATGTCTCCTTGAATGGTGATGAAACATTTGCAACCAAATTGCCAAACTCAGAGGTCAAACCAACAGCCTAACTTTGGATAGCATTTATCAGGACCATCCCCACTTTGTTAGCCTTCCGAAAAGCCACGAAGACCTGGCTTTGTCAGTGGGCCTGGAATTGACTACTTCTCCCTTTTGAATGTTCTTGATTGCTTGTTTTAAGATTTTTAAATTGTATCAACTGTTTTATTTTTAATTGTTGTGAGCCGCCTCAAGTTCCCTTTGACCAGGGAAATGAGGTGGAGTATAAATCAAAGTAAATAAATAAATAAATCACAGTATCTATCTATCTATCTATCTATCTGTCTGTCTGTCTGTCTGTCTGTCTGTCTGTCTGTCTGTCTGTCTATCATCTCTCACAGTATCCCGCTGATCTGCCTATGGGGATTGGGAGGAAGAAATACTGTATTGCAGAGGTTCACTGTGTTTGTATTTTATTGTAATTGATATGGTTCATTTTTGGGCTGGGCTGTCTGTTTTGTTTTATGTTTTTAATTGTTTAAGTCCTTATTTAGATTTTATAAGTCACCCAGGGTCAGCATGAGAGGTGGTCATATCTCTTTTAAGCCAACAAATTCCTTGTGTGCAGTCTTACAGGAAAAAAGCCCACTTATTTGCTCCCGTTGTTCACTTATTCTAGTGATTCTTTCTACATGATGAGATCAAAAAACGGAAAACATGGGGGTGGAGTGGGGAAGGAAGATTGAAATTGATCTCCTGACAAGCTGAATGCTGGGGGGTGGGGGGAATCAATTTATAATAAAAATTGCTGAAGGGTTAAGAAACTAAGTAAAAAGAAAGAAAGAAAAGAGAATCATAATGCTGTCTGATTCAAGAGGGACTTCATATTTTCACAAGAAAACCTGGCTATTTCTAATAAAAAATAAAATTGCACACCAAATTTATGGTTGATAGCTACTAACCCTTTCTGGAAATGTGCCTCATTTAATATGTCATTGAAATTAAAAATTGTTAATTAGTTCATTAAAGGCAACCTTCAGGTAATAGCATAAAACACAAAAACCCAATTCAAAGTGAATTGTCTAAGGTATGATAACTTGCTAAATAGGATAATAGGTTTCATTTACACTTAGATTATTTCTTCATTAGAAACTTTTAATGCTGCTGAGGCATGGCTTTTCCACAATCGATTAGAAACAGAATTATACTAGAGGTTATAGCTTGGATTTGGTCCAGCACAAAATACTTCTGTTACATATTTAATGGGATGTTTTCTCTGACTTCTCCCTCTAATTTATTCTTATAAAATGAATATATCTCACAGCAAAATTTCTTTGGATAATAGATAAAACTTTAATATGCAATATGAAAAAAAGAATAATATTAAAACTAAAAATACAGTTAAAATCACACAAGGATTTCCTTGTCAGAAATGATTCTGCCTCCTTCTCTACATCCCATCTGCAGCTTAATGATTGATGTGTTTTGGGACTCTCAGTTGATGCAATAGTCCCCTCAGATTCTTCTGCCGTAATTTCTGTCTCTTTGCTCAAGCAGTTAAACATGTGTCTCCTTTCATGCAAAGCTTGTTCAAAGGATGGATGACTTCCCATTTATTTTCTTTGTGGCAGTGTGTACATTCATCTTGTCATTTGTGGATTCTAGGCAATTTAATGAAGTGCTCATTAAAGGGACGCAGCGACTGCTTATATTATCAAAACTATTAGGAACCCTTCCATTGTAAGGCAAAGTCATTTGGTATTTCGTAAAACATATCTCATTAAGAGATAGGCATGACTTCTGCTGCAGAATACTGCACTCATTTGCACTTTTAAAAGATTGATCAATCAAGGTCCCGGTTTCAAACAGTCTCCCCTTATACTGAAATGTAATAATTGGAAAGCCTCAATGGATAGAGCATGTCAGTACCATGGTGCCAGATTTAAAACTCACTGCATTTTGGTTGGTGGCAATGGAATTAATTAATCTAAAGTTTACTGTATAAAACAATGTTAATTGTCCACTATTCTTGACTGGAGGAAAATACTCCAATATTCTTTTAATCAGATTATATTTTCTTCTCTAATTTGGATTTCCAATCACCATTTTCCTCTGCTTTCTGCTGTTGCCCTCTTGATTTTTTTCTGTTTAATTAGTCAATAGTTCCAGACACTGAGCTGTTTTTTTTCTTGTAATAAATAAAATAAGTATTTCCAATTATGAGGACTGTGGGTTGGGTCTATTATGTCAGTATTTGGACATAGAAATATTGGGGAGGGGGGATAGGTAATATTTGCCTGTATCTGTATCTGTGGCACAATTGTGTAGCTTTTAAATATGTACTGCACATGCAATATGTGTTAAAAGTGGGTAGGACTTCCATTCAAGTCCCAGCTGCTATATCAAGGTTTTCTATACCACCACCTCTATGGACATTCCTGAATGTGAACACTGAATAACATACAGTGTATGTGGTTTGTGTAGCAAAAATAAAACAATGGTTACTTTTTAAAAGGCAACCATTTGTGGTTCAAGAAGACAGTTGCGCTGAGTAGGTAGAAAGTTCTGTTTATTAGATTAAAATGCAAATCTCATCTGAGCAGCCACAGAAAAGAGCTTGACCAGCTGCCACAAAATTACTTTTCAGCTGAAAGCACAAAGTGCTTCGCCTATGTTCTGTGTTTGGAAACCTGGTTTATTAATATTAAAGCCACTTTTTACTGGAACTGAAGCCTTGCTAAATATAGCTTTCCTCTCCCTCAATATTGAGTTTGCAAAAGGTGATAAGAGGTAAAACGGAAACATGAGATTACTACAAATAGGAGAAATATTTAAAGCAGTTTGTTCTTCTAGTGACCTTTAAGCAAGCTTCTTAGAGAATTTTCTCTTTCTGCAGAAATCCCCAAACAAAGCTGAATAATGTTCTTGAAGAAAATAGTTTGTTGCAAGTAAAAAAATATTTCTGCATAAAGACCACAAAACTTAGTTTTCTAACTAAATGTATTTGGTTATCTAGGATTTGTTTTATGTGGATTTTGGAGCTTGATTCATAAAACCACTGTTAGCACAAAGTCATACTTATAACTTGGTACATGAGTTATCTGTCAGTGGACTCTTCCAGATAAACAGAACTATTGATGTGAGATAAGCTCCCAGCTGGTCATATAATGCTAGTGCTCATGATTTCACACACTTTGATTATATTCCTATGCTATCAGTACACATACTGATCAATAGAATTTCAAGGAAGAAAGTGATGTTTCAGAAACAGAACATATATTTTCTTACATTTGAAGAAGAGGATCCCATTACATAAGTGCTTCTTCTTCTACTGCCTAGAGTCCCATCATAGGTTATTTAGTCCCATCATAGATTGGGTTAGGCTCAAATGCAAGAAGTAATATGCCAGAATTAGGTGATTTGAAAGGAAATGGATGAAGCACATAAATTTATTCTGTGTGTACCTTTGTGTGACAGGAGAAAGTCATTGAAGTGGGTTATGCATCTTTCAAATATTTATTTGTCACATAAATGTATTCAAGACTGAGTTGCTATGTAAAGCTCATAAACACCAAATAAAAACCTTATCCTAGAGTAAGAATGCCTTTCAGTAATGATTAAAGAAAAAGACAAGAGAGAGACCCTGTCCTTTTCTTTCATAGAAGATAGCTTGAAAAAACAATTTAAACACAGAGCAAATTAAAAGAATTGAATCATATATAAAAGATAGTGTCTACATTTCCAAGTTGAAATATTCTACCTCCTTTGGCTTAAGAGAGTGAATTAGAGGTTTGTCTCTCATTCTAGCAACAACTTTTTAATATAATTAAAAGAGGATCTTTTAGTTAACTTTAATTATTTCTTCCAAGTTATTCTTTCTTAATAGGTAACCTGCACAGGTAATGTAATGGATTATCAGCACGGCATTTTTCTTCTCTTTTCTTCCTCACAGTTGGAACTAGTTGTTCTCTTTCTTGTTCCTATTCTATTTCTTAGATAAGCTGTAATGACTTTTGACTTTTCACAATCAAACTGGCCTATCTGTTATGAATAGCAGACCCTTAATATTGCAAAAGGAGTCTACTGGTCCTATTTTTGTCTGTCAACATTTTAGTGAATACATCACATGCAGTTTCAATATCTTACTAACAATATCTTACTAACTTTTTTTCTTCTCAGGGTGAGGACACTAACAAAAGAAATGCTCTGGCTCATCCATTGTTGCAGAAACTTGGTTGTTTCTGTGACAACCAAGTCTTGGGGGAAAAAACAGAATAAGACAGTTCCTGGCTGGCCAATGAACCTGATAAGCTGACAATTCTATGTTCATTAATTAGCTAGAGGCATAAGTGATTGATAATTCTCTGTGGATTCCATAGACTTTCAAATATATAAAATGTGCCTATTTACTGTAGTTCTTGGATGTCCAAATAAACATGTTAATAGCCCAGATGACTCTGATGTATCTGAAACTGGATTCAGAAGAATTAGTGAGGGAAAGATAGATTATTATGCTAATGTGTTGTATGTCAACTGTTTCATTCTTGGAACCCATAACACATGCTCCAGCAAGTCCTTCTGATGCATTAGACAGGAACAACCCATGTAGCTCAAAAAGGGGCTTCAGTCACCCTCAACAAAGCCTGGGTAACAATAGCAGCAAACTCATTTAAATTTCTGAAGAAGTCTCAAGCAAAATTGTCATGACTCATGTGATTCCCCCATCGTATTAGGAAATATAGATGTTATTTGGGTATCCTAATGCTGACTTTACTTGTAGAAAACAGTCATATAGATATCTGGGTCTTAAGCCATTTAGGGTTTTTTTCTAGCACTCAGTCCAGAAGAGAAGCCAATGAAAAAAACACAATATAGAAGGTAAACAATCCTGACCTTTGGCGCCATTAAAAAACTTTCCAGCTTTATTCTGAAAAAAAAAAAAATCTGAATCATTTTCCAAGTTACCATCATGTACTGGTATTTTACAATTTTATTTTTTTATCAATAAAAGGCACAGCAACATTTCCTCCCCAAGGCAACATCATTTCAGATCCATATGAACTCTGGCATCAGATCCATAACTTAGGCTATTAAGATGTATTGATCCCTATGTGGTTTCATGATAGAATTTACGATCCTGAGGGAAATATTTCAAAGAGAGACAAAAAATGCAAAGGTGGTGACCAACAAAGAAAGGATTGAAGGGTACTCTGTGAACTTCTCCCATGTAATTGTAGAGACTGACATTTGAAAAAACAAGATATAGATGACTGCAATCTTCCAATCAATCAAACAAACAAACGACTAGTTGGTCATTTCTTAGCAAATCTGATTATGTATGTGATTATGCTTTCAGTCCCACAAAATGATGGAGGGGACAGTATGTGACCCTTTCTCCAAGAGTTGTCCACTGGGTTATAAAAATGCTGTGATGAAAATACAGGCAGGAACAACCTTTGATTTTTGTGATTGCACCACTGAAATTCCATTTCTTTTGTTTTCTTGGCTTTGTAAAAAAAATTTTTTAATTTAAATTATTTTATTTTAATTAAAGAAAAGTTTTAACATGCTTTCTGGACAAGCAGCCCATTAATCAGGTTCCAATAATTTAACTTCATGCTTCAGTGAAAAATTGTGACTGCAGAAGCCTTTCTGAGCTTGGAAATAAAACTTTTTCAACCTTCTCTTCATTATTTTTTCACACTGCTTGCAATGTAACATTCATATTACTCTTTGCAGAAATATCAGTGCCCTCTTCCCTTGCTTCTTTTCTTTTATTAACAAGCAAAGTTCAGATATTCAGTCCAGGGTTTGAGAAATATCACCACTTTAAAGAATAGACAAATCCAAATACTATTTAATAAGAGAACAACTGACAATAATTCTGCCAATTGTTAAAACAATGTAAACATTACAAAATCTGAATTTATGTTAAAGGGTTGTCAGAAAGCATTTAAGTGAATGTCACTACACTACATTTACTTTATATCTAGTAAGATGCATCTATATTATGTCAGCTTGCAGGCCAGTCTCTCTACTAGAAACCCTAGCTCTCATAAAATACTACGGACATGCTTTGAGTAAAACAAAGTTTTAGTCACTTTTGTGGCATATTGCTCAAAATGTGCTAGAACAGCCTTATAGCATACAGTTATGCTGCATTAAACTACGTCTAATAACCTACTCTGCATTTTATCTCATTAAAAAGAATAATGTGAAAAACTCAGTTGATCTACATTATCTATTTTTAAATTGGTATCCTGCCTTTACTATTTTTATAAATAACTCGGAGCCTCAGTGGCACAGTGGTTAAATGCAGCACTGCAGTCTCTGTTGACTTGTTCAGCAGGTTATCAGATCAAATCCCCAGGCTCAAGGTTGACTCAGCCTTCCATCCTTTCTAAGGTCGGT
>JANHGC010008763.1:19815-34838 GCA_027560395.1 Boaedon fuliginosus
AGAGCGCGTTGCAGTAGTCTAAACGAGAGATGACAAGGGCATGAGCGACCGCATGTAGTGCCCCCTGGTCCAGGAATACATATACATATACATTATACATACAGTATACACCAATCCATATTGGATTTATGAAAATGTTTGTCTTGTGATCTTTGTATTCAATCGAATAGTGGGCATGAATTATGTAAAGAGGCTCAGAATTCTGTTATAGTTCTCTCAAAGCTGAACAGAATGAGATCAAAATTAATGTTTGAGGATGGTGAAGACAGCAAAAGAAAGACTCTGTTCAAAATAGGCTGTGGAGAAAAATCCCCAAACATCCCAGCAAGGGATCCCTTAGAAAGGAATCAGTGAGCAATGCTCAGGTTATTAGTCATTGTTCAGTCTAAGATCCCTTCCTCTTCCCTCCTGCCACATGACCCAGAATGGAACATCTGTAACCTACCTGGAGTTTCTCAGTGCACATATGCACACAAAAGGATGCAACAATATGTGTGCACAAATACACACAAATACACACAAATAGAGACATGTGCACATATAAGAACAAAAATACAGATTCAGAGAAGCAACATAGAATCATAGGGCTGGAAGTATGAAGATCTAGTTCAACCACCTGCCCAAGACAGGAGACCTTGTACCATCCCAGACAAGTGGTTCTCCAATCTTTTCTTGAAAACCTCCAGTGATGGAGCACCCAACAACTGCAGGAGGCAAATGGTTCCATTGAATAATTGTTCTCATTGTCAATTTTTCTTTAGTTCCAGGTTGAATCTCCCTCTGACAAGCATTCATTCACTGCTTCATGTCCTATCTTCAGGTGCTTTGGATAATGTCAATCCCTTCTTCTCTGTGTCTACCCCTCAAGGACTGGAAGACAGCTATCATGTCACCCTCAATCATTCTGTTTGTTAAGCTAGAACTACCATCCAGAACTGGATGCAGTATTCCAAATGTGGCCTCACTGTGTGCTATAGTATGCTGCTATCACTTCTTGTGATTTTGATTCTATCCTTCTGTTGATGTAACATAGGACTGCATTAACGTTTTGGCAATTGCAACACACTGCTGTCTCTTACTTAAGTGGTAGTCCACTAAGATTCTTCCCCCTCACAGTTACCGTACTACTTTTGAACCTATTCTATACCTGTACATTTGGGTTTTTTTCCTGACTAAGTCTAGGATATTACTTTTCTCACCACTGAACAGTGTATTATTGGATAGAGGCAAATGCTAAGTCTGTCATGATCTTTCTGAATCTTCCCAAGTGCCTATCTTCCGAACTGTTTGCAATTCCTTCCAGCTTGGTGTCATCTGCAAATTTGATGAGCTCCCATTTATTTATTTATTTATTTATTTATTTATTTATTTATTTACTTATTTACTTATTTACTTATTTACTTTATTAGATTTATACCCTGCCTCACTTCCCTGGTCATGGGGAACTCGAGGCAACTAAATTCCCTTCTATTTCTTAATCTAAATTATTTATAAAGATGTTGAAAAGCATCTGGCCCAAGACAGAACCTTGAGCTTCTCCACTCCATGCTTCCCTCCATGTAGATGCAATTTCAACTAGGGCTACACCAGAAGTGGTATTCAGCCAGTTCCTACAGGTTCCGGAGAACCAATAGCGATAATTTTGATTGATTCAGAGAACTGGGAAATACCACCTCTGATTGGCCGACAATAGAAAGTACCACCTCTGATTGGCTGACAGCCCACCAAGCCACGCCCACAGAACCGGTAGTAAAAAAAAATGAATACCACCACTGGGCTACACACTGAATGCATTTGGTCAGCCAATTGCAAATCCATCTGATGGTGTTACTATCTATCCCAAACTGTTCCATCTTGCACTATATATGTACCCACTGTACTCAGACCTTCTCAGACACAGAGGCACAGAGGAGGGGGTCTCCCACTGATGATCCACATGTGACCCATCATATGACCCACTAAAAGACCCTCACTTGACACATCCATACCTGACTCCTTACAAGACCTAATGACCACATGAAGCCCTTATAAACAGAAGATCACTGATACCCCTTAAATTCCACTGAAGGTGTTATCTACCCTGGTAATGAACCAACCCACAACCTTGGAGAATGAATCTTCACCATCATCCTATACCTGAGCTACAGATATTCACCACTATTGCACATAGACACAGAGGCAATATTTATTTTATTATTACATTTATATACCACTCAAGTCCCTATGATTTGGGACACAACACATGCATAACATGTGTACATCTTGATTGGTCTCTGGGGAGAAAGTGCTTGTGTGTTCAACCACAGTACCATGGGCACAGTATTTCTTGTTGTACACCGCCTCGAGTTCCCCGCGAGGGGAAGAGAGGCGGGATATAAATCCAATAAATAAAATAAATAAAATAAACCAGGCAGTTTACTTTTTTACATAGGAGAAACCAATCATCTCCTGTGAACACTGCTAAAATGTTGGAAGGAATTTCAGAAATCCTTCTCAGCTTGCCTCTTTTAGCGTATTGGGTGATGCATTTCCTTCTTTTAGAACATGGGGAAGAATATCCAAAATATAGCCCTGGTAAATAATTTCTGGCAAATCTTTTCTATCTCTAGAAAGAGAACTGTATAAGAGAACTGACACGAATGTTTTAAGTTGCTATGAGTTTATTTATTTATTTATTTGTTTATTTAGATTTATACCCCGCCTCATTTCCCTGATCAAGGGGAACTCGAGTTCACATGATTTGAAGCCAATTTTACATTTAAGTATTCTTTGACTATAAGTACATTTCTTATATTTTGCAATCTAAAAATAATTATGTTTGGATTTTGAATGTACATGTGTTCTAATTATTATCTCCACAATTAAGCATATATTTTTTGTCCTTATATTAATTAACTTTTTATAGGAAAGCAATACTTTTCTATAGAAAAATTAAGACAATATTTACACACATATTCAGACACACATATAGATGCACATAAACTACTCTTGGGATATTTGATTGTAATTACAGATTTTGTGTAAATTTAAAGATGTCAGAAGATGCTGCGCTGCCAAAAGACCTGAAAATAATTTGTTTTGCTAAGGTTTTGAAATTTTATTATTTATGTACAATTTCTTAGAGACCATCTTAGTTTATGTTATACAAAGAAGGAAGTCTTGCTTCAATTCCTTCAGCAGGATAGGAATTTCTTCTGTATTGCTATTGTCTGAAGGTGACCTTGAAGTGCAAAAGCCAGTGCATGCTACTGAATCAATTGATGTCACTATCAAATATTGACCACAGCTTGCAGCTTGCAGCAATGTTACACTGTTGTCATTTGTGTAATAGGTATTCTTTCCTTTCCACTCACTACCGAAGTTGTAGAAAATTAAAAACACTGGAAATGCCAGGGATCTTAATTTCATCACTTCCCAAGACTCTTAAAATTGGCTAAATGAGCAGATTTATATCATTTGTGTGATGTTATCTGCACAACATCTTTTTGTAGAAAAGCTTTTGTTGCTATTCTTCTATTAACCTTTTCATTAAAAAAAAATCAGCCGGATACGTTTTTTCCTGTGAGATACTGCCCTCTTGTGTGTCTGTTACACAGATTTCAGACTTACGCCTATGGCAGCAATAGATAAGCAAAGCAGATATGCCCTGTGAAACAATAAATGCAAAGAAGATTTAAATAGAGGGTATATTGTATGAAGAAGGATGTACAATATATAGAATCAGATAAATAGTCAGCATAAAATTATTGCAACTAATCAACCAATCAGTCAATCCATCAACTTTAGAGGGGGGGGAATCATAAACAATGTTTAAAATCCTTTATCCATCTAAATTATATAAAAACAATTGATTATACAAACACTGCTGAAACAAGCAAAGGTTAAGCCATGATCATCAACCATGAAACCACAATTTTGGCTAATTTTTGCTTTCTCTTTATATTACTAAGGTTTCCCGTGTTGTAAAGTATCATAGTAGAATAAGTTTATCAAAATAATTCCAATACTATTTTCAATCAAAGAAATATGGTTGTTTCATACTTTGCATTTCAAAATCTCCACATTCAGTCTACATTTGAGAATTAGGTTCTATATACACAGTATCAAAATATTACACTTAGATAAGTCTACTACTGTAAGGACACTGCAGCCTAAAATATGTTTTCCCCTCTATTGCATCCAAATTATGCTATTGAAATAAGGGCTGGTGTAATTAATTACTCATGGTTATTTGCCGACGTTTCCATGAGTTTGAGCTTCAATAAACAGAATAATTATAGCATAGATCACTTTCTGTCATGTTTTCCTGCCTAATTAATGTTGACTTATGTTCTTTCTAAGGTGTCATAAATAAGACTCAGAGGTCCATATTAGCACTCTACTTCACCATGATACATATAAGCAATAAGCTTGTACTGGATTCAAATAATGGGGGGGGGGGGCGGTTATTCAGAAATCAAGACTCCAGATCTGGTATATTTCTTGTAAAGCCTTTTCAGAGAAGCCAAGCAGAGGCATATTATAGCTTTCAATATGCACCATCTCTGAAATTCTCTAGCAGTCAGGTAACAAATTGCACAGAATCCCAGGAGTAAAAAAGGCAGCCAGTCTTTGTCAATAAATAACTTAGAGAATGTGGAAAGATAAGAACATTGTTAATAAATATTTTCTTAGCCTTTCACTTTCTCTGATATGACTCTGTCTGCATTTATTCATATTCCCTATTTTATCCATATAGCCCTCCTGCAAGTTTGGTTGGATTTGCTAGGACATGGGTGTCAAACTCGTGCCATCATTACAGCATGACATGATGTGTTGGGACTTTCCCTCCCTTTGCTAACCCAGGCACGGGCATGGCCAGAGCGTGATGCATCCGGGCCATGGGTCGTGAGTTTAGGCCCAGCCCTGTGCTAGGACATTCATTCATAGTCTAGGATCTCTTCTGCACACTATACAACATTGAAGAAATCATATACTTGCGTCTTATTGTGATACTGCAAAGCTGTGAATCTTCCACAAAGCACTCAAGACCGGGCTGTTCCGGTGAGCCAGACTAGATTAACCCACCGAATTTTGTAATTTTAGGGGGATTTTAAATGTCTGTATGATTTATGTTATTTATTTTTATGTTGTGAGCCGCCCTGAGTCCTGCGGGATTGGACAGCATATAAATCATCATCACCATCATCATCATCATCATTATCATCATCATCATTATATTATTATTGTTGTTGTTGTTGTTGTTGTTGTTGTTATTGTGCTTGCAGAGGTCTTCACAAACTGGTTAATTAACTTCTGCCTCAATGGATGCTCCTGAGGAAATATTGCAGATCTGGTTTCATAGAATTTATTCTGCATCTGTAGGACAGAAGACTGTTTCTCATCATCAAGAATTACTGCGTAAACCTCCTGATGCTTCCTGATATTCAGAGGTTCTCCTTCTTCCTGAAGTTACCATATTGTGCCTTTTTGTCATATCCTCTTCTCTTTCTCAGTTGATTTAAAGTGCCACTAAGCCACTGCTTTACAAGGTAGAGGCCAGGTCTTTCCCCTTATTCCTAAAAACAAGCATAGCAGAAAAAGCAAGAAAGGACAATGGTTCAGCCTTTTTATTTTTATTTTTTTCTTACTCTACCTTTGATTAGCTTCATAGAATATTGGTCTACTCAAGAAATTTTCTTGGCTCCCCAAAAAGAAGAAAAAAATAGAATATTATAATTTGGAACATTTGGGAACAAAAATTGTTGCTGTGTAGAAGTGTTCCAAATACATAATCACAAAGTAAACTGGGACTTTACTTTCTGGATTATACCCTATAATCCAGAAAGTAAAGTCCCAGTTCACTATTTGGAATGGGGTTTTTTTTATATTTCAGTGGTTCTTCTTCAGCCTTTGGTATCACTACAGAACAGATCCTTCCCCTTCTGTCTGCATATATGTCAGTATAAACATACAACTTTTATATTATATATTTTGCAAATCAGATAACTCATAGGACTTGGTTCCATATACTTTATCATATGATCTACTTTGAAGCCTCCTCCCCAACTTTGCCATACCGTTTTAAATTAAGAGATCTAGAACTGGATATAATCATTCAAATAGAGTCATAATGTAAAATTACTTACTGTGATTGTGTGTAATGCTTCTGTCAAGGTGGGCCAAGATTGGGAGTTGTTACTGGTGAGGAATTCTAAATTGATGTTCTGTGAATCATAGGAGACATTATAGCTGAAAAGGCAGCTGGATAATGGAACTGGACTGATGATTTTTTTTTTCTGGATCAAAAAGAAATCTTGAGATTATTCATGTGTATTCTGGAGTGAAGATTTTTGTGAGTAGATGGCAGAAACTGATGTAATCAGCTGGGAGTCATAGTATTCCATCATGCTCTGAGACATTAATGTAACCTTGTATAATCTCAAAATTTGTTCAAACTTCATCTTTTTAATCACTTTTGAGTTTATTTTTTTCTCTTTTTGTCTGTTAAAGATTGAAAAACCTTTAAAACTGCAAATCTGATATTTGCTGGGTGAATTTGTTTAAAAGAAACTTATGTGTTTAAAGTTTTCTAAAATTTTTCATTTTTGCAATATACATCAAAAGGTTAATTATACTGCTAATTTTAGAAAGCTTTTGAATGGATTTAGGGTTCATATGAATTTGAATAAAAGAATGACTTTGAAGTTAATTAAATGATTTCTCTCTTGTGGGACAAGTTCTTCTGTTTATATTTCTAGCTGTTAATAAAACTTTGAAGATTGGACACCAGAGGGCACCCGATGGCTACTTTAAAGAAATGTTTGAAGTTTGGGTCCAATAGTTCTTGAGCTATTTATAATGGAATAAAAAGTTGTTATTGAATAGTAACAAGTATCATTGAATAAAATTGAAATAGACTTTAAGATGGATTTAAAAATTACAACTCACAAGAAAGAAATGGTAATATAGAGTTTACAAATGGAATTGGCTGATGACCTAAACATTAAAAAAGACAATAAACCAATATGGATTACCTTCTTTTATTGGAATATAAGGAATTTACTGGAGTAAGTACACTGAAGTTACAAAAGGTCTTTGATAAAGATGAGTGAAAATCTTCACTCAAGATTTTGAGTGAAGAGATAAAGAGTGTGAGAAAGCAGATGTTGAGATTTTACATATAGTCCTCAACTTACAAACAGAATTCAGCCAAAATTTATGTTGCTAAGTGAAACATTTCTTAAATTAGTTTGCCCAATTTTACAACCTTCCTTGCTACAATTGTTAAGAGAATCACTACACTTGTTACGTTAGTAATATGGTTGTTAAGTGAATCTGGCTTCCCCATTGATTCTGCTTCTCAGAAGGTCACAAAAGTTGATCACATGAGCCCAGGACATTGCAACCATCATAAAAATGAACCAGTTGCAAAGCACCTGAATTTTCACACTTACCAGTTGTGTGTGAAAAATGGTCATAGGTCCCTTTTTTAGTGCTGTTGTAACTTTGAATGGTCATTAAATGAACTGTGTAAGTTGAGGACTATTTTTGTTCATGGGGGAAAGTTCACTTGGAAAAGTAAGAAATACAAAATAGATTTATTTGATCAGTGTTGAAATAATGGGTTGCTATCTGTAGTGATGTCTAATCAGCAGCAAAAAACAATGCAAATTGTGGTCACATGACCACAGAATGCCACAACTGATCATAAAGCTGACCCATTTGATATGCAGTCATGTGACTATGGGGGAGGCACAACCATTTACATTGCCTGGGGGTTAGGGTTAATGTCAGAGTTAAGGCATAAAGCATCTGTTCTATGGCCATTGAAAGTTCATATGGTTGTTAACTGACTTATCCTTAATCAAGAATGATATGATTTCATCCTATCAAATTTGTGAAGCATATTCTACTAGTAGACTCATGAGAATGGTAGTAATATAGAGAGAGGATAATGTGATAGTTTCATATTTTGGGAAGAAAATTTTTAACTGGATTTGTATTGTATAAGTATGTGTACATGTATACACACACATACAAAATTAAAACTTCCTAAGTTAAGTTTCTACACATGTTGTTACTACACATATTTGATGGTCAGAAAAACAAATTTCAAACCCATCAAATTTCCACTTTGTAACAATTAAATTAATTATTAATTAATTAGTTCCCTTTGACCGGGGAAGTGAGGCGGGGTATAAATCAAATAAATAAATAAATAAATAAATATTAAATGGTCCAGCCATTTGGTGGAGAATTTGAAACTATTTGTACCCAGTTCTAAATTGAAGGTATTCAGTAATATCTACTAAAATATTTTTAAGGCTTAGAGCTGGAATAGTTTGCATTTACATAGAGATTACAACAGAGGGCACTAATGGAGCATGCAGAGAGCTCTGAAAAGCACTGGTCATTTTAAAAAATAGGACAGCCTACAGTATGTCTTTAACTCAACCTTTGTTTATTCACATCTGTTTGTCCAGGAAACTGATAAATATATTGTGACAATAGCTACTCTTACAATGGCTATATTTTAAGATAACTAAAACAAAAGCAAAGTGATATTTTAGAACAGGTATAGAAACTACCCACTGCCCTATGTTTATATCAGATATACAGTATAATTATTGTTTATGTTAGCTTCATTTAATTTTTAAACTATGTAAATCCTTCGGAAACTGTATTTGTTGTATATTTTACAGTATGTTTATAGTATAATATACTATAGCATAGCATAGCATAGCATAGCATAGCATAGCATAGCATAGCATAGTGTACTTCAGTTTATTAATACATTGATTTTTTTGTTTTGTTTTAAGGTATTTCCTTAAATACTAACCAAATTATTTATGTTTTTCCGTAGGTTTCTTCTTTATTTTTATGTATTATTTGGAAAAATAAACTTATATAAACATTAAAAAGAATGATGGAAGAATTTGTATAAATATTCATTACTCATTATTCACTTCATCTTACAGATGAGGCAATTAATTTGTTTGCATTTAAATCAGTTTACCTATTGTAACTTTAAAAAATAGAAACATATAATTTAAACATGCAAGGTTGTATACACATACCAAAGTTCTCTTAACCAACTATAGGATCTTGCTCAAATATAGAAAAAGCTCTTCATGCCATTTTGTAATTAGTAGAAAATAGATTCCTTTCTAATTTTATAGTTGTCCATATCAGTTATCTATCATCAAAATAATATGAGCATTTACAAAAGCCAGCATGACCTGGAAAACAGAATTTATATGAGATAACCACTAGCCAAAATAAAATCATTAAGACAAAAGACAACATTATGTGATTTGTATATCTGTTTTCCAGGACTTAAATTTATTTATTTATTTATTTATTTATTTATTTATTTATTTATTTATTTATTTATTTGATTTATATCCTGCCTCTCTTCACCCATCTGGGGAACTCGAGGCGAACATGAGTATAGTATTGCGATAGCACTAGTTGATGATCTCTACCACGATTGGAATGATGGGGATGAATTCATTTCAACATCTTTGATCTCCCAATGGCCTTTGATAGTATTGATCTTGGTACCCTTTTAGAGAAGTTTAGAGGATTAGTGTAGCAAGCTTAGATGGGGAGCATCATTTTGAAAGGTTTATCCTCCTTCCTCCGGTTCCATTTGAGGTTGATCTGGGGTGAATACATTTGCTCCTAAATGCTAGTCTTGTGGAATTCTTCAGGAGTCTACTTTCTCCTCACTCTTACTTAACATACATATAAACTGCTGAGTGAATTCATCCATCAGCACTGAGCAAAATATCATCAGCCTACTGATGATCCTCAATTAGACATAATCACCCTTGTCCAACCCAAGTGATTTTGTCAAGGTTCTCTCCAAATGTCTGGAAGTTTTATTGGTCTGCATAGGGAAGCATCAACTCTCACTTAACTAACCAATTCTGTGATTCTTAAGGCCTCAGATCTAGAGTATTTTCCAACATTATGTTTTGGTGGGTAACATTTCCCCAGACAAAATGTATGTAGTGTGAGGATACTTCTAAATCTCAATTATTGCTCAAAATGTAAGTGGCAGGTTTGGTTAGGACAGCCTTTGTTCACGATCACTAATACCTTGGTCAACCCATATTTGATGACCAAACAGCATACCAAGACTGCTTTAAAACCATGTAAGATGCAACTGGCCCAGAATGCAATGGTGTGGATCACAACAGCATGCCTAGATGATACCGTTGCTTTGCGTATTGTTAGATGATTGTATAACTTGTTTTATTCTAGTCAAGTTCTGAGTTGCACTCTAAAGGTGGCATTGATATCCTATGTGTTAAATGTCATCCCCCCTCCCAAATAATTTTATTGATCAGTGACCAAAATAAAATTACTGATTGACTACTACAACTTTGCAAATTGTCCTGACTCTCAGTTCTGTAGGCATGCAAATACAATTGAAGCTACTGGTTTTAACCTGTGAAGCACAAGGGCAAAATATTGCAAAACCACCTCTCTCTGACTATTAGGTGTGTGAGAGAGTTTAAAGAAGGTCTTAAGGAAGGAAGGAAGGAAAAAAGGCTCTCTAGTAAACTGTACACCAAATTATTTATATTCAAGCAATGCATCATGCAGCAGATATTTCGCAGAAGTCAGAGATATGAATGTCTCATATTACAATAGGAGTAATATCATGTTTTGCATTTGTAATTTCTTATTCAAATAGTAATGAAAAAGCAATAAACATGTCCCCTCATTCATGCATCTGTACATTTGAGTGGTCCTCCTGTTAAGTTAAACACTTAACTTAACAGGACAAAAATATAAAACAAATAATTTCACCAAGATATCAAGATAATGCAAGCAATTAATCAATCAATCAGAAGAGAGCTGGAAGGGACTTTGGAGGTCTTCTAGTCCAACCCCCTGTTCAAGCAAGAGACCCTATACCATTTCAAATAGGTGGCTATCCAGTTTTTTCTTAAAAACTTCCAGTGATTTTATTATGCCTAATATATCTGTAGCTTCCACAGAAATCCACCTAGTACAAGAATGCTATTGCTAGAAATTCAATTAAGTCCATAATCCATACAAAATCATGAGCTTTTGTTGTGGTTTGAAAAATACAAAAATGAAATGGGAAGATTCTGTTCCTCCCCCCCACCAACTTTCATGCCATTTAAGCAGATAAAATGTTTCACACAATAATTGCATTTTTCATTTGCTGGAACATAAATGCTCTAAAGTAAACATCAACGGAGGTGGAGGGGAAATAACCATCCTGAATATGTAATAGGAGTTTACCTTTTTTTACCTTCCATGTGCTTCTTTATTAGATAAATGGTATCATGGCCTTTCTGCTGTCCACTATTAAGTCAAGTGGGCCAAACTCCCAGTTGTGATACATCTGTATGCAATGACAGCCTTTTTGATGCTCTCCTGAATCTTCTCTGATAAATCTTTGGTGTTTCTTATAAGAGAAAAAAAATTGTGTCCTATAAAGTTGAAAATGTAACTTAAATAGCATCATGCTGTAAAATATTTTAATTAGCTGTCTGGAAATTAACAGATGCAGACTATCAGAATTCCAAAGACAGGTATTATTCAATGAAATTGATCTAAACTATAAAATCCTTAACTTTCTAAAAAAATATAACTGGTAATTCCAGGTCAGGAAAGGGAAGCTCTGACATCTCTGAATAAGTGGAGATGATGACCATCGATAAGACTGAATGACTGGTGAGTAGAGCAATCCCATGTAATCCCTCCAGGCAAAGAGAGAATGCAAGATTGCCCACTTGTACTCCGGATTGCTTCTCCTCATGAGGAAGTACATAGGTCAGTCATTTTTGGGGGGGTTGAATGCCAGGAGTGAAGGGAACTATCATGCTCTCATCTTTGATGGATCCTTTTAAAGGACAGACAGTAGCTTTCTAATTACCTACTAGCTAAAGGATATTAGATTTCTTCAAAACAGCAAGTTTGAAAAGCAACTGGTGAGTTTCCCATGAAAGATTAACTATAAACTTAAGATTTTTTTTAAATAGAACAAAATAGCAAAAGCTAAATTAGAATCTGATTTAAATTATAAACATATGTACAAATTATTCCAAAATTGTACAGCATATATCTTTAAAATCCCATTATTCTAAATCTATGTGGTGCCTTTATTTGTTTATAACGTTCTTAAATCAGATTCTAATTTAGCTTTTAGTTCTAATTTTAAAAAAATGCTTAAGTTTATGGTTAATTTTTCATGGGAAACTCACCAGTTGCTTTTCAAACTTGTCATTTTGAAGTCTATTGTAAGCCAGAACCAAAACCTGAGATTTTATGATTACAGAAATTAAACAGAAGATGGGACTAAAGTTTCCAAGCACAAAAGAAATAGGAAAACATAAGTGGGAAGCCTGCCTTTTGTCTTTGGTCAGCTTGAAACTTGCAAAATAGCAGAAAACCCTTTGATATTTGAAATACTTTAGGAGATTTTTAAAGAATGGGGTCAAAAAACAGCAGCTTCAGTTTCAGCAATGTATGTTCTATGAATAGATTATGTCCTAAAGACATTAAAGAAGAAACTACTGATGTGAAAGAGAACATCTTGGAGGATTTACAAGATAAAGAGTTGAAACAAATTTTGCCTGATGCAGAAATATCAGAACAAAAGGAATTTGCAAAAATGCTGGATTTTTTTTTTAAATATATGGACTATATGTCAAAGAAAACAACTAAGGTAGAAATACAAATAAAAAGCCAAGAAGTTGACCTGAATAAGGAACTCTTACTGGACTTAAAAAAAAGTCTTGGAAAAAATATTTAAGATGAGAAAAAGAAAAATGGAAGAGAGAATAAATCCTATGGCAGTAGTTGAATAAACTAAAGGTTAAGATTGTTAGCAGCAAAAAGAAATACACAGGTGGCACCCAAATGAATTGTATTTACTACTACAGTGTCAACACCTTATACACATGAACTACTTAAAGTGCCCTTTAAAAAAAACCAAAACACCACATTCACAGCATGTTGAATTGACTCTGAGTAGTGAAAGAAGGAAGAATCAGTCAGGAACCTATGGTCCAGTAAACCAAATTGTTTATATCTATTAACATATCTTAGATATATTAAAGCTAGCATACAGACATCATGATGATGATGATGATGATGATGATGATGATGATGATGATGATGATGATGATGATGATGATGATGATATCCATTCAGTTGAGTCTGATTTTTGGTATATTTATGGGCCAGGTCTCTCCACATCTTCTGATCTTGCACTATTTCTTTGAACTTTTCTATGCCATCCTAGTAGGAAGGGGAAAATAATGAGAAAGTCATCCAGATGTGTTTATAAAAAAAATAAAAATAAAATCCAATATAATGCTGTAATTTACACTGTGTCTGCCATTTTCTTGTCTTCATAATACAGTGGCCTAATGTTCAGTTTGATTCTGCTTTTGCTCAAGGTTGCCCAGCAATGCTGTGCTTGGATACCAGTGTACATTCTGTTATTGCTTGCATGGTAATAAATTTATGTTTCATCTTCAAAATGATTCATCTTCAAAATGATTCAAAATGATTTAAATGATCCAGGTTTTGGCCACAACAAAGGATGATGGTTGTCCCAAAGAGGACCAGGTTAAGAAAGTTTTGTATATGAAGCAGAGGTGATATTTAGCCGGATTGGCCTGGTTTGCATGAACCGGTGGTGATAATTTAAAGGAGTTCGCTAAACAGGCAAATATCACCCCTGGCTTCCACCCTTCTGCCCAGTCTGTCCCATCTCAGCTCTCTGCTTCTTTCTCTGTGAAAGAGCTGCTGGAGCTGAACCCTTATCTCACGCACATGAGAGAAGGGCTCAGCTGCTGCTCTTTCACTCCACAAGATCCCCGCACAGCACAGCCCCTTACCAGCGCTAAGCAGCAAAGTTCAGAGCTGTGCGGAGAGCATTCTCCATGAGCCTTTGGAGCTGAGTCCTTCTCTCACTGCTGGTCTTTCACTCCGTAAGATCCCCATGATGCAGCATCTACTTGAAGAAGGTCCCAGTCCTGGAGCCATGGCAACTGTGTGTGCATTTTCACTCTGCTCCACAAGATCCCCATAATGCCAGGCCCACGGTCTTGCTGTGCACTACTCTGCCTATTTATTTAGAAAATTTATACAGCTGTCTACTCTCTCCCAGCAACTCAATGCAGCTTACAAACAATTTTTTTAAAAAATATAGAAGAAAAATAACAGCAACATACCTCCCCTAGTAACAGTCAAATAAGTCATTTGATGTACTCCATCCTACTCTGGATTCACCAGGCCTGCTGCCAAAACCAGAGCCTTATGAAAGTGTCAAAGTGGAGGCCAGTTTAATTTCTAAAGGGATGATATTCCAAAAGAAGGGAGCCACCATGGAGAAGGCCCTTCTTCTTGTACTTCCTTAGGGGATGGGACCTGCAACATTTGATGCCTCCCCACTATAGTGAGTCAGGTGGATGTGACCTGCACCAGATGGTTCCTCAGCCATGAAGGGCTTTCAAGGTGACAACCAATATCTTATCTAACTGTTGTTTTGACTGTGGGCTCTTACCCCTCTCTCCCTTTATTCCCACATACTATTACACCCCTGACTCTACCCTATTATAGCTGAATTGAGTAACAAAATTTGAATGTTCAGTAGTATCTGTGTTTTAGGATCTTAAGTAACATAGGAGATATAACTGCCTTCCAGCTCTCCAAACTAGACCACAAAGGAAAAGAACTCTAAATTTTGGCTCCTTTCCCATATGTCATTATACAATGTCATATGCAGAGTACATTGTCCTACAATCCCATTCTATGTTTTAGAATGCATGATGCAGTAAGTTATGGTTTCACACACTCCTCCAGATGCTCTGGATTAAGATCTAAATAAGGAAGTAAATAAGTTGGAAACGTATGTCAACAATAAGTGTTAGTTAGAATGATGATGTAAATCCATACACACGATATTTATTTATTTTTTATTTATTTATTTATTTATTACATTTTTATGCCGCCCAATTCCCGAAGGACTCTGAGCGGCTTACAAC
>JANHGC010008764.1:15137-27416 GCA_027560395.1 Boaedon fuliginosus
GTGATTGCCGCCGCCCCTTTTGATACGCCGCCCGGGGCCATGGCCCCCTCGGCACCCCCCTCGCTACGCCACTGGTGATGTATGCTTACTGACAGAGCTATATAGCTGATTTTCAGGCACAGAAATGAAACACCAATGCTCCACATGTGCATGTGAGAAACAAAGTAGGGTAGTGATTAAGGTGTGGACTAGAACCATGAAGAGCGAGATTCAAGTCCATCCTCAGCCATGGAAGTTCTCTGAAGGACTTATTCTCCCTCAGCTCAAACTACCTTATATGATTGTTGTTGCTGGGAAACATGGAGGAGAGAAAGCTATATAGGTAAGGTGACCAATTTTTTTTACAATAAAAAGAGGGACACAAATAAATTGAAGAAAAAAATATTGTAAATAAAAGAGTCTACTGTGTGTGTATGTGCCATGTCATGTTTTGGTAAGAAGTAAACAAGGTCTCCTATGCGGAGCACATGCATCTCATAATCGCGTCTTGCTGCACTGTACTGAGCCTTGATGAATCGTCATGTCAAATACAAATAAGTCACATCACATGCAATGGATTGGCTTGACATCAATCAAATGTGGAGATTTACATATTAGTCTTCAAATATCGAAAAGGAGGACATGTAAGAGGATATTTTTCGAGGGAGGACAGAACTTACAAAAGAAGGATTGTCTTTCCTAAAGGAGGATGATTGGTCACCTTATTATAGGTGATATTGAACTGGAGCTCATGTAGGCAATGTCTAGTTCGTTTCTTAACAAGATAGGTTCAAGGAATTGGTCTATTGACTGATTCCTTGGTTTTTGCCACAGTCTTTGTCTCTGCTTTCACAGACCTGTTTTCAGTTTATATTATCTCTCGTGGAAGTCCCCAAGTTAAGCATCTTTTCATTCTGAGAGTCTTGCAAAACCAGGCCATATTCCTCATTCCTGGCCTTCAGAACTACCTGTCCGCAGGACCAGTTAGCAGTGAATTGAATCAGAAAACAACAACTGGGTTCCAGAATTCAGCTGAGAGTTTCTTCCATTCCACTGTAGCACGACATCAACTGATTCCATTCTCCATTCCCTCTCCCTGCCAGAACTTTTTGTTCATTCTAGTCTTTTACCTGCTATAATGAACAAATCAGAACTTCAAATCTCCTCAGACAAGAGGTGGGGAGATGAAGGAACAAAGGGGGAAATGGAACAAAAGAAACAGCATGACAAGTGCAGAGTGCTCTGTTTCTTTCTCTGTGTAAGCTTCACTAGCATTTATTTTTACAGTAAGATCTGATTTATGCAACAAGGGAAAACCATTTGAAAATCCTGCATGTGGCCGGCTAGCTGAATACATACCATGCCATGCCAGGATTCAGCTTCTTACAAGAAATAGTGAATATTTTTTTTCTAGCCATTGCCAGTGCATGTTAAAGAATTGAATCTTCAGCATGGGCAGTGTCAGGATCTATGGATAATGGCAGCAATCTGTTTTGCTCAATTTAGGATAAAACTGGAAGAATTACAATGAGGGATTCAGACTAACTGAGAGCAAGGTGTGGAAAACTGAAGCTAAAACTGTTGTTTTCTTGGAAATGGAGTGCAAGAAATGGGTCTGAAGAATCTTATTGAAGCCCATCTTGGTTGAAATCCTTCTTCAACACTACAAACTACTTAATCATGGCAGCCCGTACCCTTAGGGTAATGAAATAACTATCAGATGTACTCGACTTGGAGTTATTAATTAAAAAACCAGATCCTATTAACTTGTTTCATTTATTATCATGGAATTTTTACTGGCAGGGAAGGGGAAGAGAAGTCGCACAAATTTCTGCATCAAATGTCAAAATCACACGCTTGCCCTTGAATGCAATGGACTGAACATATCAAGGCAGGAAACAACATGTCTTACATTGCTTTTTTCACTTTTCAAGAAGCAGGATAAGAAAATGGGCCTCTCCATGAATTCTTTATTGCCTTATAATGTGAGAAGGGTGATTTTAAGCAGAAAAAAAATGAGTACAGAGAAAACAGCTGCACCCAGATTTTAAGGAAATACTAAATGTAAAAAAAAGCCTGTAATATGTGATTTTTATTTTTGAGACTAGTTTGCATTTTGAATAAAAAAGTACATCCAGAAATTGCCTCAGGGGACTATTCTGGATTGTTGCATTTGCTTGGGCTTAACACACTGAAGTGCTAGCTAAGTGCAGACAACATCCTATCTAGACCCACTAGCCTGCATTTTAGTTTAATGTGTTGGGTGGGTCTAGGGTAGATTATGATTTAGGTTGTCAATCTTGAAAATTGGATTGAGTTGACCATAGCTCAAACCATTCTGGGTAAACACCTCATGTCAACACAGCTATTCTGTATGTTCAGTGTCATCAGACCCTTTTAATTTTTGGTAGGCTTTGAATGCTCTCTGGGTTTTATCTTCTCTTTTACTTGTTCAAATTGCTACAGCAGTCTACCTTGAGTAACTATTCCTTTGTCCATTTCTGCAATAAAGCTGCAATGCAAGATCCACAGAGGGTAACCTTGACTTGAAGCACAATTAAGTCTGAAAGAGAATTTTTATCAGTTTGTTCTTTTGGGGAGTGCTAGTGTGCAAACACCTATTAAAATTTGTTTTAGAGGCACAATGCTCTCATAAGTCAAAGTAGGCAGATGCAAATAAAGGGAAAGGTTTATGTCAAGTGGTGGGTTTTCACCCTAGTTGTGACACAGAAACAAGAATACAGCCTTATGTCTCCAGGTACATAAAACTTAAGAATGACAGAGAAATCCCATTGAAAAAGAATAAAAGAGCCTCTTGGATTTTTGAAGGAAAGATCCAAAGGCAGCAGTCAGCAAGAGCTCCATCTTCCCCTTGCTGACATTTCTTAAATAAATGAATAAATAAATAATCTCTGTGCGTTTGTCATCCTCATCTGACATTACTACCTAAGGAAGAATGTAGGAGAAATGGTGCAAGGTTTACTACTTTGTGCTAATGACTATTTTTTGCTTTCTCTCACGTCATGTGTCAGTCTTGAAACCAAAATTCAAGACTGAATACGGAGGTGGGGAGGAAAACCAATGAGAAAGCTGGAAGGAGAAAAAGGAACAGTAATGGATTAAACAACAATGACATTTATACCTTTCCTGATTTCATTTTATTTTTTCTTGGCTGATGTTGGTCTCTATGAGGGCTGTTTGCATGTCTGTGCTGTATACCATCTAGTTGAACAAAATTTCAAGGAGCATTTAAGAACATGTTTTGGTAGTTTAAGAATTTTTTAAAAATAATTCCTATGTTTTATCTTCTACAATTAAAAAAAAATCTGTTTATTGGGTAAACAATAAACTTACTACAGTTTACTACCTCTACCAAGAATATTTACCTCAGTTTCCTCCTGCCTTTATTATTATATCTAGACTTTTCTACATTCTCTGCCCTGTAATTTTGTTTAGTATTTTTTCAGCTTTCTTCCAAGTCCACAAAAGACTATTCCTCAAATTCCTGACATGGACTGAATAATTGTTTTATAAATTCCTTTCTTCTCTTTAGTTTCTAAATCAACATTTTATATAATTGAAGATTTAAGGCACATTTAATCAGCTCAACAGCTGGAAATTTAAGTGGGGCTGAAATAGTAGTGTAATAACTAAAAGATCAAGTTGCTAATGATTTTTCCTGTCCTTATTCCTGTAAGCTATAACTGTTTCACATTTTCTAGTAAACCTCAGTGAAAATTACATTGTAATTCATTGTACATGTTCCCTACTTTGCATAAGACAGCTGCTTAATTTTGTGGTTATAAAGACAACTGTATATATGCTTGTTGCATTTTTCCACTTTTTGTTTCTGTCTGCCAGAAATGCTTTTGTAGTTTTCCTTTTCTTATATTTATTCATGTGTAATTTTTTTAAAAAACTTTGATTCTGTAGCATGACTTTACCCTTTTGAATTCAGGAAGCATTTGTGTTTTGTGCTTTGAATTTTTAAGTAAAACCTGCAGTTCATTAGTGAATAGTCCCTTGTCTCTCCCCCACCCATATCTTCTATTCCCTTGTGGCATTTTAGCAAACTCCTTGGTAGGGTCTATAATGGAGCCTGTCTTGTATGAGAAGCATTGCAATGGTAATCGTTTCTCCATTGTAACTCAGGCTCATTGAGCACTTGACTAACAGCCTAGAGCAATATGCTCAGACTTTAGAAAGTGAAATACATACCCACAGGTAATGTAGAAGAGGTTATATGTTTTGATAATACTACAATAGTATCTTCCATTTGTTAAAGTTATTCTGTCTGTAAATATATAACATTTTGAATCTTCAGTCCTACATTTCTGCACATTTAATCTATTTTTTTAAATCAATCCTTTGCTGCCTCCAGATCCCTTGGGAAAAGTAAAGTTGAGGGGGAGCTTTTTCTTTCCATTGTCCCCAAAGATTGAACATTCTCAAGGTGAACTGCGTGTCAAGAGTGCTGCACAATAGGAACTCAAGCCAAAATTATCCGACTGTTCACAACTTTGCATTTTTGTTTTAAAAGAGAACATCTCCTCTGCCACTGTTGATCTTTTCTTGTTGTGTACTTGATGAATATTTCAAGTTGTGCTTTGAAGCCATCATAGCTGTTGCCTATGTGAGGCAACAGGAATGCCTTTTAGTTTGTAGAGCACAAACATAGTATTTGAACATTTGGTAGCAGACTCATTTTCTCTGTGGTCTTGGACTTGGCATGACCCTGTTTCCCTAGGGCATTTCAAATGGCTATCGATTTCACTGAGCTCAGATTAAAATGGAGGATTGAGCCATATATCTTTCACAGATAAGTGGAATGAAACCTGTTTCTTTTCTTTATGATTAGGTTCATGACTTTCTTTCATCAGAAGCCATGTTTTTCAAAATAATAATCTTCTGGTACCTCATTCATATTTCCTTAGCAGTGTTCTTCTTGCCATCTTACCATGTGAATAACAAGACCAGGTACATTATTCTCTATTCTTTCCTTGAAAAGCAAAAGAACTCCAGGTGGCTTTGTTCTGCTGTATAATTTATTAGTCTAAAAAAAAATCGTGTGAGTGTGTACATGTCTATGTGCCTAGTGATCAAGACAGAAAGAAAAAGACAAGGATAGAAATATTTCCTGTCTTGGTCTCTTGGTGGTGCTGATGATATATGGGAAAACATTGTAGCTTGTGTTTCACAGCCCAAGCTGATATAGATTGATACAAACATGATTATTCAGATCTACAGATAAGCAGTCATGACAGATGTGATAAGACTTTAGGCAGTAGTGAGTTGTTGTATTCACTAGGACAATTTTTCTCATGATGAAAACATGATCAGCTATCTGATTTTTACTTTTGTAGCCTCCTCTTCTCATTTATATTGGTCTTAAATCATCATTTATTCATTTAAAAAGGGCCTTTTATGTGGCATACTCATACTAGTACTATTATCTTTTAGACAAATCTTAGAGGAGATATGAGAACACTGGAAACTTCCTCCTCTTCCTCCTCCCCCTCCCCCTCCTTCTTTCTAAATTACAGAAAGATAAAATGAGTTATGGCAGCTGAAATCAGTGGAGAACAGGTGATTTTGTCAAAATAACTCCAAAATTTTATTTAGTCAACTCAGTGTCTATATAGAGGATGGGTAGATAGTCACTTGTGACATTGAGTAGGATCATAGGCAGCTTAAATGGAGATCTTTCATGTTATTATAGCACTTAACTTCAAAGAAGATGTTCAGCTCACAAAAATAGAATATTGATTAATATTGAATGCCAGTTCTGGAACAGGTGATATAATGTTTATTCATTTTCAAACACACTATCTTGACTTAATCACAGAGGCATTTGCATTTCTAGACACAGTGAAGAATGGATTGAAAGACTGGGATTATATCTATGTTAGTATCAGGATATTCACAGGTTTCCATTTTAAAGGGCAGGGGAGGGGGGCTCTTAACATTGTTAACATAAAAAAATGTTGGCATACACTTTGTGAAAAGAAAAAGGATGGAAGAAATAGAAATAAACCTCATTGCCTTTTTATCCCTGAATAAAATTTCATGGACAATTTTCAAACTATGGCGTTGTCTGAAAGTACCCTCAGAACTACCTATCTTGCACTTTCCAGATTCTGTATACCCAAGGTTGTCCAGCTAGCAATGTTATTGTAATAAACTAGATCAAATGTAAAAGTATTTGAACCAGTAATCTAGCTTTGTTAGAAAGCTAGTATTCTTTGATTCTCTTATTTACCATTTATTTCTCTCAATTGATCCCATTTTGGATTTGAGCATGTACGGTATGCACATGGCAAGAGGCTCATCATACTTACTGCAAAGAGCTAGTCCGGTGCTAGACTGTTACTTGTAAGATTCAGCTTCAAAAATACCCACTATTATTAAAACACACTGGATGGCTTCAGGCCAATTGCTATTTCTCATTACCTGAGAGGTTTGTTGTGGAGAATGAACAGAAAACTCAGTGTTGACTTGAACTTCTGGAGGAATGAAAATAAAATGAATGAATTGTATTTTTGTATTTGTTTAGATTTATACCGCACCTCATTTCCCCGGTCAGTAAGTAAAGCTTGATGCATTTATGGTGCTGACCCAAGATCTCCTAGCTGTCTTGGTGCCGAAGGCAGGATTAGAACTCATGGTCCCCCAATCTACCAGTTTCTAGTCTGATGCCTTCCCCACTACACCAAACTAGCTCTATTTCTTTTTGTGTTAGAATGCAGATGTCTCACAATAAAAGGGAGTGTGATGCCACAAATAGAAGAATTGTTATCTGTCTCACTACAGCCTATAATATGGAGAAGAGGAAAAGGTGACTATTGACCAGTACAATGTAAACAGCTGAGTGGTCACAACAAAACAGCCTCCTTCATCTAGAAGCAGTGTTGAACACCTTGCTCTTGAACTACTCCTTTCCTGGGCATTTCTCAAGATCCATTGTGAGTTGACTAATGTCCTTGGGAAGAGCCTAGAAAGGTACAAATTACTGAATACATCAGTTTATTCTGCGTTTAAACTGTAAGGTCGATTTAGTTCACGTAGTGCTTCTACCTGACTTCGTTGAAGGGTTATTATGTATCTGCCCACTTTTTTCTCCCCCAGCGCGGATACACATCTCACTTCTTCCAGAGTATAATCTAATAATATTTCTTCTCTCTCGTAGTTTCTTTGGACTGAATATAGTCCCAGGATGGAACTGACATAAATTTACTGAGTTTCTTTATCAGCTCAATAGCAAGAATGGTGAAAATGGTATTGTATTATTTTCCCCACTAGTGGACTACTAATATTCTGATTGCAAGCAGGCGACCTCTCCAACCGAAAAGGGGATTGGATTAGATGGCTCTTTCACACTGTATGAGTCCAAGACCTCTACATGTTGTTTGCTTGTGCCAATAGAAACCGGGTTGCCTTAAAGGCCTACTCAAGGGTAGGAAGGCGATTAGCATTTGCTTCCTCAGCTCAGGTGGGAGAGTAAAAAGTAGAAGAGTTCAATAATTAGGGGCCACATTATCCACCATCAGGAAAGAACAACTGGCCAACATTGTTGCTGAAGCTTGAAACCTGGAGAGGGATTTCTTAAATTGTCTTCTTTTCTAGTCAGTACTAGTACAGGAGACAGGCAGCTTAAAGCTGCAATGCAAAAATACCTTGAATCCCCTTTAAGAAATGGATTCTGAAGCTGTGCACATATGAGAATGAAATAATGCTATGCTACCCATTCATCTGCCATGATGTCTCTAGTACTAGTGTAATCCGGTGAGGAGCCAGTATTCAACTATTGTCAAGGAAGCTTCATGTGTCCTTGATTTATTGCATTCTAAGGCAACAAGCAGTTAATAAAATATGGGACAAGAAAATTTGAAGTGGACTGTATATATTTTATTTTCTTTTGATATATTGCTACTTATTAAATAATACGGAAGTCTGGCTTTTGAATTTTTGAGATCAGAAGAATACTGTCATGGCATGCAAGTCATGCTGCTTGATCCAGGAAAACTGAGATGGTGCTAGAATTGCTCATTTGTGTGCTCAGATTTGCTCTAAACTGGTACTATTAGGGGCTTTGTATTTTGTACCCAGAAACATAAACAACACTTCCCTTTTCAGCAGTTTATTAGTTCTTTATCATGATCAGGAGCCGTGGTGGTGCTGTGGTGAGAATGGCTAGAATGCAGTATTACAGGCTAACTCTGCCCACAGCCAGGAGGTTGATCCTGAGCAGCTGATGGTTGACTCAACCTTCCATCCTTCTGAGGTCGGTAAAATGAGAACCAGATGGTTGGGGGCAATAGGCTGACTCTGTGAACCGCTTAGAGAGGGTTGTAAAGTGCTGTGAAGTGGTTTATAAGTCTAAGTGCTATTGCTATTGCTATCATTGAATGCAGTGATCAACAGCAGATCGAACAAATACAATATGTATTCAGTTGACAACATCAGTCTGATCACTATCTAAAACATGTATGTAAATATGTAAAATATGTAACATGTAAAATATGTAACATGTAAAATATGTAATATGTAAAATATGCAATGTGTAAAATATGCAATATGTAAAACATCTGCTCTGATATTTATGTGTAGTTTAATGAAAAAAAGAAGTAGGAGGTGACACAATAAAAGTGTTCCAATACCTAAGATGCTGCCACAAAGAAAAGCAGGTGAAGGCAGGACAAGAAGCAACGGATGGAAACTAATCAAGGAGAGAAGCAACCTAGAACTAAAGAGAAATTTTCTGACAGCTAGACTAATTAATCAGAGGAATGACTTGCCTCCAGAAGTTGAGGGTGCTCCAACACTAGAGGTTTGTCTGAAATGGTATAGGGTTTCCTGCCTGAGCGCTAGAAGTTCTCCAAGGTCCCTTCAAATTGTGTTATTCTGTTATTTTACAAACAGTATAACAATACTTACTAGTTTCAATCCTATGGCAGTAATGGATCCCTAAATTTGAACACATTCCATAGATTAGTCCATTTGAGATACCTTAGTTCAAAAATTGTTGCCCCATGATGGACTGTTTTGCCCAATTGAAGGTTATAGGAGAGTTTTAGCAGTATATAGATTGGATTTTTTAAAAAAAAATCTGCCTTCAAAAACTGCTGCATTATGCTCTAGGTTTAGTTCTCCATGGAGATGAAGGACAATTATGTGATATGGCTATATTATTGGCATAAATAAAGGTGGTTCTTTTTTTGGTAAGCACAGCCACTTTCACTTAGAGAAGAATAAGTTAGTCAAGGGGTAGCTTATGTTGTAGACAATTTGCCTACAAATTGTTCCCTCCAAATTAGTATCAAGTTCTGTGTGCAACTTTCTGGTTGGGCTGGACTTGGATCCTGATTTCTCCTTCATAATCTACAGAGACTATATTTAACCAACCAAGATTAAGGCATTTTTATATGCTCACGAAATTTGGCGCTTTTGTGTTATTCTCCCAATTCTGTTCTTTCCTTTACATAGAGAAATTATAAAGTTAAACTTCAAGGATGAAGCTTTATATAAGAGGAGAACACTTGAGTAAATCACACACAGCATCTAATTCAGGTCACAGCGTGGTTTTTTTTAAAGATTTGCTGTTCACCATTCTTTTAAAGTGTTTTATCACAGTGCATTCATTATCAAGGCAAGATGATGCTACATGGACTATTTGTTCTGCTTTATCTCTATCTGTAATTAATACCAACTCTTTAGGCTGAGCAAATAATACTTTATTTATTAAGCCACATAACCCATAGTGTCCAATATAAGGCCTTTTCCTGTTTTCTTGAAATGCCAAACAACCAGTAATAATAGTTTCACAAGCTGCATTATTGGCTGGGAGAGATTTACTTTCAGAACCATTTAAAATGTCACCCAAATAAAACTGAATATAAAAGTTGTCAGCCTCATAGTTTAGCCTTTTTCAAAGGTTCATTGCATATTTGATTTACTTCCAGGTTGCTATTAAAGCTGCAAAAGAAGGTAGAAACTGCTCACAGTGTGAGTCCAAAAGTCTATTGACTCCAGCATCCTCTTTCACAGCCTATGTTGTTGCATGTTTTGGAAGCTCACAGAGAAGATGTAGAGGCAAGGATGGGCTCCAAAAAATTTAGCAACCAGTTCTTTGCCCGGTTGCTGGGTGGGCATGGCCATGGCGGCAGTGGCCTAGTCAACCTCCTGCACCACAGTGGGGGGCCGTTTTCACACTCTCTGGGCACTGGAGACTTTCCTTGACTCTCTTGCAGGGCAAAAATGGCCTCCCCTGGGCTCTGGAGCCTCTCCAGAGGCCCCTCAAAAAATGGGCCTCCTGGAGGCTTTGGAAGGCTAGAAACAGGCCTGTTTCTGGCCTTCCAGAGCCTCTGGGAGGCCCCTTTTGTGCCCTCCTGAGCCTCCACACAGGCTCTGTACTTACCTGGCATCCAAAATGGGCCACGTGGGGACTCCTGGGAGGGACGGGGTGGGTGGGATTTACAGGTTCACCAAACTGGTCAGACTCTTAGCTAGAGGATTGCCCAAACCCATATGAACCCATAGCAGCCCACCCCTGTGTAGAGGTCTGGTCTTCAGGATCAAACGCAATGGTACATTATCAGAAGATTCGGTTCAACAGAATTATTGATGGACCCATTCTATACAGTATATATGTGTCTATTACACAGAATAACTATTAATATTTCCAAGATAGTTGAAAGGTATTTTGTACACAACACAACATCTAGGATTATCTAGAAGACATTACATGAAGCATTTATAACTGGGCCAAATGTTCAATAAATCAAATTTGTAAGTTAATATTATTTTACTGATCCCCATAGCCATTGAGAAAAAAAGGTCATGTAAGAGTTTTATTAGAATTTTATCATAATAGGTTACTCTTCAATTGTTCTTGAAAAAATGGCTAATTTTAGCTTATTTATATTTAGAAGATTATGCTGTACATCTCTTTTCCTATTTGCTTTCTACCAACAAATGAGTCATTTATAGGAGGAAAACCCTGTCACATTACGTCCATGTATGCTGAGTAATGTTTAAATAATTATTTTTACAATAAATAATATTTCAATAACATTCTCTCTCTCTCTCTCTCTCTCTCTCTCCCAGTCCCCCACATAACAATCAGCAATTGAATGCTGGCCACCTGGAAACAGGCACCTGTTTCTTCACCTGGGCAGTCAGATGTTACTCTATAGAGGTCAAACTGTCTGCCAGGAATTGAATTAAGAAACGTTTGCATTGAAATGAATTTATACAGTCCTTTAGCTTTTGGAGCTATCTAAGGCCTGCTCAGTGGTTGCAGGTAGGAAGCTTTCTCAGTGGTAAAACAATCCATCTTTCATAGTGGTCTTTGTTGGTCTTAATGCTTGATTGTTTTCTTGCAGATGTTTCATTACCAAACTAGGTAACATTGTCAATGCTAGAAGGAAATGACTTTGCTCTCATTTTGTATACTAATGCCTTTCCCTGCCAATGTTAGTGGGAGTGGTCTGGTGGTTCCTTGATTAGGCTGTTGTCATCCGTTGGTTTGCTCGTTTGCATTGTTAGTTTCTTGATTGGGGTATTTTTTTACTTCTTGATTTCTGGTCGATTGTTAATCTTGATCAGGGATGGGTTTCTCACGGTTCTCTGGTTACCCGCTTTGTGGACGTGCTTCCCAATCGGCTGTCAAAAGCGCGCTGTGCGGGATCGCCTTCAAAATCTTTGTGGTGTTCTGCAAAAACTCTGATCCAACAGCTGTGCAGCGGCTATCCACTGCACAGCTGTTGGATCAGAGTGCTTGCAGGACACCACGAAAATTGCAAAGTCGATCCTGCGCAGCGTGCTTTTGACAGCCGATCGGGAAGCTCGTCCACAAAGTGGGTAACCAGCGAACCGGGAGAAACCCATCCCTGATCTTGATGTTAATCTGTGCCCATCTGGGTGCTGATTGCTTATGACACACTGTTTGGAACTTTTTATTTCCCTTTTGGACTTTAAATTGTCTCTTTTGAGTGATATTATTTATTTTGGTGTGCCTGTTGATGGCAGTTTGTCTGAGTGCCAGGCTTCCAGCAATTCTCTAGCATTTTTGGACTTGGCTTGGTCCAAAATGCTCAGTTTCCCAGCTGAAACTATGGTCAAATCTGTCCATGAGTGTGAAATTAAGGAGTTTTCATCATGTCTTCTGATTTGTAGTTGTGGTTCATGGATGTGTTGTGCTAGTCTTCTGGCTCTTTGTCCTACATAAAAAGAGCCTCGGTGGCGCAGTGGTTAAATGCAGCACTGCAGTCTCTGCTGACTTGTTCAGCAGGTTGTCAGATC
>JANHGC010008767.1:8015-18057 GCA_027560395.1 Boaedon fuliginosus
AGTGAGACATTTTTAAGTGAATTTGCCCCATTTTATTACCTTTCTTGCCACAGTTGTTAAGTGAATCACTGCAGTTGTTAAGTTAGTAACACAATAGTTAAGTGACTAGTTAAGCTTCCCTGTTGACTTTGCTTGCCAGGTTGCAAAAGGGGAACACATGACCCCAGGACACTCCAATGGTCATAAATATGAGTCAGTTTCCAAGCATCTGAATTTTGATCATGTGACCATGGGGATGCTGCCATGGTCATAAACATGGACACGGTCATGTCATTTTTTTCAGGGCAGTTGTAACTTCAGATGGTCACTAAATGAACTGATGTAGGTCGAGGACTACGTGTACACATTTTTAGAGATGCCTGATTAACATCCTTGGACATTTATTTGATCCCAGAGATTTAAATTATCAAAAAATATGCTCCAAATCCTACCTAAAATCAGTCCTCAAGCTGGCAGCCATTAAAGCACTCCTTCAATACTTCGTGTCACAATTCAGGCATTTGGCAGGCGCCATGCATTTACGACCGTCACAGCAATCTGGTCACATGAACTCAATTTGCAACCTTCACAGTTGGCTACTGATAACCAAAAGCAATAGGGAAGTCACAAGTTGCAGTCACGTGAAATGCTTAACTACCAGAGTGATTCACTTCATGACTACAACTAGACTGATGTCATATTTCATTTTTTTTGTCTGTGTCGTTTAGCCATGGAGAATGCAGAAATAAAATCAGATCAGACATGATTTCTAACTCAATTCCGTTACTAATTTATTGTAAGAAGTAATTTAACAGAAATATTCATTCTTTAAGGAAGAATTTTAAACATTTCTCCTTAATTTTCTATTTTACATTAAAAATGTCTGTGGCTTCTTTTAAAAATTATCTGCAGATAGTCCTCAAGTTATGACTGAGAACTGGAATTTTGGTCATTAAGCAAGTTATATGACTGGACCTATTTTATTTTTATTGCAGTTGTTAAGTGAATCATACAGAGATTAAGTGAATTTGGCAGGCTTGGAATTAACGGACACCCTGGTATGAATGGTTGTATGCTTGTACTGTGTTTTTTAGCATTTTTAATATTCTGTAGGTTTTATTGTTAGTTTTTTATATGATGTGTATTGTATTTTTAAAAGGTTGTTAGCCGCCTTGCGTTCCCCTTGATCGCGGAAGAGAGGCGGGGTATAAATTTAATAAAAAATAAATAAATTCAACTTCCTCAGTTGACTTTTGGCTTGTCAGAAGATGGGAAGGTTGCAATCATGACTGCAAGACGCTGCAACCGTGATAAATGTCAGCTGGTTGCCAAGGGTCCAAATTGCAATCCTGTGACCACACAGGTAGTGAGACAATCATAATTTTGGGGATATATCATAAGTTACTGTTTCCGAAAGCTGTCATAACTTTCAACTATTGTTAAACAAATCTTTGTAAGTCAAGAGTTACCTATAGCTATCTGCGTAATTAAATAACTGTTCCAAACAGAAATGAATCTGAGACAATTACTGATTTTGTTTTTATTGACAGCATCAACAAAGAGAGCATCGTTGACATTGAAGGTATAATAAGAAAAGTGCCAAATAAAATTGGCAGCTGCACTCAGCAAGATGTTGAACTCCACATTCAGAGGGTAATATTTTTATCAGCAAATTAAAATGTGTCTTGACATCATTGTTTTTTGTTTCCATTTTGAGGGATAACTTCCCTAACTGCAGTCCTTTTGGTTTACATTTGTAAATAACACAAAAAAATATTCCTCATTTATGTACCAAATTCAACTGAAATAGAAATCAAGGAGTAATGTTAGTTCCTAAAACAATGAAGATTTGTTTTCACCTATTTTAAATTGGTTTCTAACAACGACAGTTCTGTTTTTCTGTAGATACAGCTAGTTCAGAACAGATATATAATGCAATCCAAATAAACATGTGCATCCCTCAGTACAAGCCACTAAAATTCCAGTTGTCTTTTAAACAAATTCAGAAACTATAATAGTTTTTCCTCTAGTAGAAATAATGGGAGAAGTCCAGACTCCAGGATTTTTCAAATATTGCCTTCCCTATTAAAAGGGAAGTGAAAGGCAAAGATATAGGGAACCTTTTAGGAATTTCGCAATATTGGGGGTGAATTATGAGAACACTTGCAGATTTGCTACCTAGGTTCGGGTTTACATGTTCATAAAATGACTGACATGGGGGGATAGTCAGGCACTAAACACTTGAATTCAGGATGGTAAAGCGGCTTCATGCCAACTCGGCCAACTCATAATAAAGTTCTGTATTACTGTAATTTATCTTTGCCTTTTTTTTTCTGGACAAATTCAATCATCTGTCATTGGAACAAAAGACAGTTTTAAGAATACGTCAAGAGAGAAAGAAAGAGCTATTATCAATCACTTACTGAAGCAGGTGCCTAAATATTTATTCACTTAAGATTATGAACTTATTTTTCTTTTATTTTTTTCTTTCTTGCTGTTTTGTTCTTATACTTCCCCCAGAAGATTCTTATATTATTAGTATATAAGTTTATGTCTCTACCTTACATTTTAACAGGACAGGTCAGGCAGATTATAATTCTGATCATGACCTTCTCTTTCATTCAACTGCAATAGTATTTACCTGTTTGTTTTTGCTACAACTGAAACTGTAGTTTTTGTAGTTTCAAAACAGTTCAGTTTTTTCAGGCCCGTTATTTTTTAAGTGATTAAGCTGAGTTAATATCTTTTATAATACAGTTTTTAAGATTTTATTTTAAAAGTGCTATCTTTATTCAATAATTCTGTTAGAAATATGAAAATTAACCAAATACAGGTGGTCTTCATGACAGTCGTAAGTTGGATTGGTCACCTGATTTTACAGCCACTGGTGTGGTAATCATTAAGAAAATGTTGTAATCATTAAGTGAATGTCTCTGTTATTAACCAAACCAGTGGTGCACTATATACATCTGGTTTTCTATAAAAAGTCATCACTTGGTCATGTGATCATGGAACACTGCAAACAGCTGTAAATGCTGGGTATCTGAAGTGCGGTCATGTGACTGCGAAGTGGGGGAGCAATTGTCAAAATTTTGAATATAGGATGCAAGAACTCCCCAGGTAAATCTATTGGAATTTCAGTCGCTTAACAACCGGTCATAAATGAAGGATTATCTGAATATGCATATTGTATCTTTTTTTTTAGACCTCCATAGTCTTTTAGCAATTGGCTTGGCTTCATATTTCTTGCAAAACCATGCCTCTCTAAATCACACTGTAGTTCCTGCAGTGCATTTATTAACTATTTATACATCATGTCTCTTTCAGATATATGTAATCAGTTTGGCAGAACCACGACTGCCCTTGCAACTGGATGATGCCATTCGGCCAGAAGTTGAAGGAGAAGAGGTGAAGATGTGCTTTCTATTAAGTAACATTGTATTAAAAATAATAAATAATTAGCCAAAGGCTTGGAATTTTAGCTGCTGTTAATAATACTGATGTTGAATCCTGAATGTTGGCCCAACCAACATTATTTGCTTCCTAGTTCATAAATATGGGAAATATTTTTTACTGCTAGATAACACATAGTGAGTGACCTGGCCTTAAGAAATATCTAGTATGCCAAGATTTTGTGCATAGAGTATGCTCCATATTTATCTCTTGGTAATATGGAAAGTTGGGTGGTAAGTCCCTGATGGAAATGCTGTCTATTTGAGAGATGGCATTGGTTTTTCTTTCTTCCTGATATTTATTTTTCTCTTTTTAAAATTTATTTTTAATAATCTGCACCATCAGAATTGCTATATAATCAGGTGGCCTTACAAGTTTGATGACTGATTATTTGATTGATTGAAAGTCTCTTGGAGATTTATTATTTGGATGTTCTAATTCTATAGCCTGACCAGAGTTTAGCCTATCTATTCTCCACTTGAGACTGGAGGTTATGATGATAGAACCAACATCCATCTCTTACTTGATTTTTTTTTCACATTGCATTTGTGATTTAACATTTAAATATCAAAACTGAAATATCGGAAGTCCTCATTCAAAAATATATTTATACAGTCAATGTACTATATAATGCACAGACCACGTGGTTACATCTCTTGATAATGTAAAGTCAAGCACTCTTACTGTGTTAAGACACTTTCTAGGTACAAGTAGTCCTTGTTAGTGACTGCCTCATTTAGTGACAATTCAGTTATGATGGTGATGAAAAAACAACTTTACCATCAATCCTTGCATTTACAACCTTTGCAGGTCTCTAAAGCAAAGGAAAGCTGAAGGAAGATAAAAAAATCCAGCTATAATTTTATTGCTTTGTTTAATAATCAAGTTGCTGCTCCCAATTATGGTTGCTAAACGAAGACTACCTGTTCATGTGTCTTTGGACATTAAACATTTTTCATATATATGTCCTGAACAGGCAACAAAGTCAACAATTCTTATTCTATTAAAAATTTTGCTTTCTCCTTCTTTCGTACCTGTGGTTTTCAGTATTTGTTTCTTTGCAACCATTCAGGAAGGAAGAGCTACAGTGAACCAGGATACAAGATTGGACAACAGAGTTATCGACTTGAGGGTAAGAACCCAATGACTTAGAACTGATCAAATTAATCAAAAACTGGCAAGAACGGTGTTACAGAAATGTATGTTTCAAAGGATGCCTAATACATTGTTATAAAGACATTTTACTTAATAATAACGGAAGGTGTGGATTGCACAAAAATACTAAAATATTTTATAAGTTTATCTGTTACATTAACTTAACTACATTTTCTGTGGCATTCTAAACCAGATTGAACAAAATTTATCCAATCTTCCTTTCCCGAAAGAATTTTGCTAAAATATTTCTATTCTAGAACTTTCAAAATGGTTAGTTTCTCAGCTGCCCAGTTGAAACTAACCAGATAATGTATCATATCATCTCTTCCAGTTCAGTTGAACTATATGAGATTCCCATCATTAATTAATTTAATTAATAATCATTAATTAATTAGCATATCATTTTCAATAATCAAGCCATAAATGACTTTGGCATAAATTGCTATTTTTTTTTCCTGGATACCATATATCACTTAGGTTTCTTATCAGAAATATCCAATTTTATTTTAGCTATTTCTGATGCTCTAAATGGGGACAGTGAAATAGAAAATTTATGTAGAGTAACTTCAAGGTTGAATATATAAAGCAAACTGTATTCTTAAACATTCATAAATATGTGTGCATGGAAAATAGGTGTCAGCAAGCTGCATTATGGAAATTGTACAAAAGAGAAAGATGATTCATTGTCAGATTTCATCAGTTACATGCAAGCCCCTATTTTCTGATTGAATTAAATTATGTTTAAGTTGTATGTCAGTCACAAGGTATTTTGATGTATTTAAGTATAATCTCTCACAATTATTTCTTTACCTTTTCAATGAAAAATTAACATTCTTTACAACCTACACATAGCATTCTTCATCTAAGAATGAAATATATCTCAAAAATATTTCTATTCTAGATCTTTCAAAATGGTTATTGTAGGTTTTATGTTTGTTTGTTTTGGTCAACAAACATCCAAAGACATAGGCATTCCTTTATTTATATGAGGGGTTTTGTTTCACATTCTTAATATACTGATTGTGTAGCTTACTATTAAACCTAGTCTTAATTTTAATATTTTTGTATTTGTGCTTTTATACTATTGTAACTTATCCAGAGGGGAGTGAGATGGGTGGAATATAAATTAATAAATTCTAAAATTACCACAATAAAATGGAATGGAGGCAGAACACCGAAAATCATCAGATATAAAATTTTCCCAACAAAAGGGAAACTTTCCTGAATAAAAATAATTTTGGTAGCTTACTTGAAAAGTATTATAAAGTTGTGTTCACATCAACTAATTGGTGTCTTCATGAAGATGCCCATGTTATTTTCTTAGCTGTTGTATGACATCGTGTTTGCCATTGCTTTCTTCTCCTGCATAGTATCTTTAGAACTGCCTTAAATAAAAATAGTTGGTGAAAATGGCTGAAATTTTGCAAAAGTTTAGAATGTTTATGAATGTGAGATTTCAGAATAAAAGCATTAAGATATATAAAATTTGGAGAAAGCTTCTGACCCCTTAGCTATGCCACCTTTAATGCTGAAAGCAGGAGAAATCTCAGATGTCATCAATCAAAACCCAGAACATTCTTGTTCCTGCTCAGCAGTTTGGCTATAATGTATTCCACCACAACATCACAGCTTAGATTTCCAATTTACAGTATCTTAATACATATAGATCATCATACATGCAGATATAGGAAGAGACAAATCGGAGTTGTTTTTGCTGGGAAAGTAATAACACCACCTTTTCAAACCAGCAGTAGGGAAGCCAAGTTACAAAGCTATATTGTAGTCTGAAAAAAGAGTGGATTTTCCATTTCTCAACATTTTTATTTATTACATTTATATGCCCATCCACCCCGTCTCATCCTGCAGAGTGACTCTATTTTATGTTTGTTTACACAAATAAATACAACTATTATTTAATATGTGGGTATATTTCCGTATCTTCTACTGGTTTTAAAATAAAAGATGAATAAAAATAATTCAACTGTTATATAGAAATTATTGTACTCATAAATGTATGACATGGTGAAGAACTGCTCAGTGACATCAAATTATATATCAAGTATTTCCTCTATTTATTTTTCTAACAAAGTTCAGATTTCATAAAATCTGGATTGATTTTTATTATAACTTATTTTAATTAAAATCTGGGTAAATTACCCAGTTCAAAAATGATTTCTTAAGAAACCTGACTACAAATTGTTTTAACCCATAGAACGACTCACTTATAAGGCAGATGAGCACACATGGAAAGTTCAGTCATTTGTTGACATTCTTTAGTCTCTGTAGAACAGATTGCATAAACCTTAAGTCAGCAGTTATTAACTTTTGGGGTTTTGTTTTTGTTACGTAAATCATTAAAACATCATGGAAAGTTTTTGCAAAGTGTTACATAAACCAGGGGTCAGAAACACAGTGCCTGCAAACATTGTGGCACGAATGCATTTTACAATTCTCAATTCGCAGAATCTCAAGTTTAAATAAAATTTAAGTAAAAATTCAAATAATGTTATAGATTTTGAATGAAAATACAAAAATCTTATGAAATTCAAGATACTATGCGATTTGGACAGTTGTCTCAACTTATTTTTATTTTATTTTTCTATCAAAGTTTTTAACTGCCTACTCCTTCACATAAGTGATTGTCTATCGTAGACCATATCACTCTCTGTGAATTCAAGATTGAAAATCTCTGATTTGAATCATCTAGATTAGATCAGATCGCATGAATCAAGTTGTTTAGCACTACTAACATATTAGGTATACATTCATCACAACTGAAGTGTATACTGTTGTGCCTTTTCTGTTTCCCCCCCAAATCCTCAGTGATCATTTTGTTCACACTTATGGGATGGAATGTATGTGTTGCATGAAAACAGCCTCATGAGAATTACATTTATTTTTAAAATATTTTTAGCCTGTGTGATTATGGTATATGCTGAAAATATATAGCCAATCCCCACTTTAGGCAGGATTAAATGCTCTTTCCTACATATATTTATTTATTTATTTATTTATTAGATTTATACCCCGCCTCTCTTCACCCCGAAGGGGAACTCGAGGCGGCAACAGTCACAATAAAAAACACAGTCCTATACATCGAAATAACAAAAACCCATTCATTCACCCAATCACCCAATCGTCTCCGGAGAAGAAAAAATATAGAAAAAATAAGAATAAATGAATAGAAATTAAAGTGATACTAGAGTCATTTATATGTTGTTATGCCTTATTTTCTTGTTGCAACATGTTGACCTCCTAGCCTGATAGAGCCCAGTCCCTAGTAATGGTTATCTTTCTGAGGGTAGTGTAGATATGTGATACAAAATTTGTTCCTGAGTTAAGTTTGGATTGCTGGTTTCAGTGATGCGAATTCAGATTTAGAACAACTGCCTTTCTCTATTTTCCAATTATGTTTTGAATTAACAACTCAGCATTGAGAGGGAAGGCCTCCTTTTGGGAAAAATTCTCTGTACATAACAGTACTAAAAACTCTTCAATTTTATTACTTCATCTGTTTACATAATGATTGCTTAAATTAATTTTCATGGTGGCATATGGATTGAAGAAAAGACATGTCTCACCAGACTGAAGCTGGTGAGGTAGGAACTACTGGATCCCAGGCTAGAGAAAGATACTATGTAAACATATCTCAGCCAAGACAGTAGTACAGTAGTTCACAGTAGGAATCATAGCTGCAGGTCTCTTCATCATCACCACCATCATCAGAATTTTAGTGATATTGACAGATGTTCTCATTCTAAAGCTACTAATAAAAGCTAAGTACTTAAATGAGGGCATCAGTAGACCTATTTAGAGTACCAGCAATTACAACAGACATCTTTGTGAACTGCCTACAGTTTTTCAGCTAGAGCTATGGCACTGGAAGCAGTGACATGGACTGTGCCTGTGGCTCAGATATTGGGAGAAGGACCGCCAAATAAAATAGCACATAGCAAAGCTATCGATGGCAGGCGGGAGGGGAGGAGGGAGAGGAGTAACAGTAACATGGAGGCAGCATTTCCATGAGCTAAAGGCTTTACATCAATTTTTCTGTATGGAGACACTTCATTTGCTGCCCAAAAGAAATTAGCATTTTACTAATTGGGCCCTTGTGAGTATGCCAGCTTTCAAATTGTACAAGGAGGTTGCAACGTTTTCCTTAAATTGTAGCAAAGTATTGTACCAACATAGAATTATGCATATGTGAACACTAGAAATGTATTTGAAAGATAAAATACTTCCTCTAGCTTTCCAAAAGCAATATTCACGTTTTATGAGAGGTAGCAAAGCAGAGAATTTCACAATTATCTAAGGCTTGTTATTGAAACGGAAGCTTCAGAAATGTATTTCACATGTTCTTTAGCACACTCTTCAGTTCAGTATGTTACTATATATTGTAAAAGAACGGAAGATCCAATAATAAAAGTTTTCTCTCTTTCACACTGCATTCCATTAAGTTAACACTTTTAACCCTTTTCCAATTAAGTATTAGTTAATTGCACAAGAGAATAAGACAAGTTTGGAGATGAGAGCGGAGTGTTAGGGTGGGGATTTACATATAGTCCTCTAGCCAAGTTAGAAATTTTACTGTTGTTTTTTGGAGTAACAGATTCCAGCTTTTTAAATATAATTTGATATAAGGATACTGTTAAAATATTCAACAAACCATGGTTTAAATGTGGCTTACTATGACCAGAGGATTCAAGCATTCTTTCCTCCTTCCTATATTGGGCCAAGCTACATGGAAAGACTTCTAGTTAATTTTCATTGGACCTGCATCAGACATAACCTATGAACTATTCAGATCATCATCCATTACAAGCACTATCACTGTCACTGAGATAGGAGAACTACAGTGCTGCAACCTGATATGCTGTCAATACTCTAATTGTAAAAGGAAAGATTACTCCAGGGATTTTTTTTATTCTGCTGATTTTTTTTATTCTGCTATTTAGAAAGAGGCAGACTATATAAATAACTGTGGAGTCGAGTAGTCTATCTGCTCCTAGGGTTGCTGTGTTTCAGAGTAGAAACCTCATATTCTTTGCTTATATCTGTGTATCTTGGGTAGGATTTTCCCCACTTCATAAAATTCACTGTCTTAAATGCTTGAGAAATATTTAATTTTAGGTCTGGGGAAAGGAATAAATAACGTATTTTTTGGAGTATAAGACGCTCCGAAGAATAAGATGCACCCAGCTTTTGGGGAGGAAAACAAGGGGGGGAATCTGCATCTGCCTCCCAGCAATTTGACTTCTGTGCTAAATCAGACTGAAACTAAAACTGAAACAGGCTTCAGAACAGGAGACAAAGGGAAAAAAATCTTGGAGGCAGAGGCAGATTTCCCCCACCCCCACCCCTTTTTTCCCTTGCCAACAGCTCACAACAGCTGATTGGGCTGCTACTGCTGAATCAGTCTGTGCTGAAACTGAAACTGGCTTCAGCACAGGAGATA
>JANHGC010008772.1:34838-46511 GCA_027560395.1 Boaedon fuliginosus
TGGCTAACCCTCCGGCTCCCGCCATATTTGCCTCTCCCCATCACCACCGGGATCGGCCGTCCCTTCTGTGCCCCTACAGGCATAGCCTGCCCCGTCTTTCCCTCAACCATCGAACCAGTCGATGGAAGGGCTATATCCATCCCCACAGACACACCCCACACACACCTCAATCAACCACACAATTAAAATAGAATAGGTTGTGCATCTCCCCAAGCCACCAAGGCACGCCCAGCACCAACAAGGGCCGGAAGAAGCTCCAACAAGAGTGAGGCTCCATAGGATCAGCCCTGGCTGCTTCTCCATCCCCTGTCGTCACCCTTACCTTCTCAGGCCAGGCGAGGGAAGGTGAGGGGCAGGGCCAGCCTGTGATAGGACAGGGTTCGGCATGCGGCCCAAAGACTGCATGCAGCTCCGAGCTGCGGGTTGCCGACACACAGTTTAGCCTCAAGACCTTTTATCATCCTTGTTAGTTATACAGTGATTGCTAGGAAATTTTCTAGAGAAGTTTGTAAGTTTTATAAGTACCTTGGAAAAATGCCATAATCACCAGAATTATTAGCAAGGGTATATCTTGCCTAAATATTATGCTGCTATGTTACACCATATTGTTTGTCATACCATGTCATATTTTAGATAGTGTCATTTCTATAATGAAAGTCAATTTGGTATAGTGTTTAAGGTACAGAAACCATGAGTTCTAGTCCTTGTTTAGACAGCAAACCAACTGGTGACTTTGAGCCACTTACTCTCAGCCTTACAAAGAAGATGAGGGAAAACTACTTATTTATTTATTTATTTATTTATTTATTTATTTAATTAATTAATTAATTAGATTTATACCCTGCCTCTCTTCCCCAGTTAAGGGGAACTCGAGGTGGCTTACAACAAGATTAAAATACAGAAAGTATAACATCATAAAAACAATAAAATCCAAGTAAAATCAACAATTCACAGCAATCATACAACATGCAATTATTCATCAGGGGTCATCAATTCCACGCCTGCTGACACAGCCAGGTCTTCGTGGCTCTGCAGAAGGCTAACAGACTCGGGGTGGTTCAGATCTCCACGGGTAGCTGGTTCCAGAGGGCCGGTGCTGCCACAGAGAAGTCCTTCGACCAGGGACCCGCCAGGTGACATTGTTTAGCTGACAGGACCCGTAAAAGGCCGACTGTGAGATCTAACTGGGTGCTGGGAGACATGAGGCGGCAGAAGGTGGTATTTCTAAAACTACTGCCAAGAAATCTGCATGGACTGTTACAGCCGGTAGCCAAGAGTCAAGACTGGGTTAAAAGCACTCTCTCATACACAATTTTAATAAATTGTAGAAACGTGATAGATCCAACATACTTTGACATTAAGAAAACATTTGCTGAAGTACCTCATGACATTCTGATTAGTAAATTAGTTAAGCACAGACTGGACAGTATGACATTTAGGAGAACTGATAATGAGCAGCAGTGTAATGTATACTTGCTGCCAAAAGCAAGTATAACTAAGTCTGAATCATTTCCAAATCATAAGAAGTAATCATTTCACTTTTTCTACTTTGATCAGATCCCACTTTGTGTTGGATTCAGTTCTGGGATCCACACAACAAAAGGATTCAAAGAAACTAGAAGGGCAATGGGGAAGATCAGGGGAATAGAAATAAAAACTTCTGAAAAAGTTGGGCAGAAAAAGTTTGAGGAGACTGAGGAAGAATATACAACATTCTTCAAATATGTGAAGATGTTACACAAAGAAAGTCAAGGTTGTTTTGTTTTATTCCAGAGTGCAGAATAATAGTTACAGAAAGGCATATTCCAACTGAATTTTAGAAATATATCCTATCATTAAAATTGGCTCAGCAGTGGAACAATTACCTAGAGAGGTAATGGATTCTTCTTCAATATTCAACTGAAGGCTATTTTGCCACCTGCTTTTTAAAAACTATTGTGATCTTAAAACTTAAGAGTTTTAAAAAATCCATTGAAGTAAGCATTTTTCAGTATTATTATATGAGGCAATAACGTTAGCTAATAGCAAAGCATACCTACCCGCTTCCTTTATATGCTTGTAAACATCGTCTGAACCAGCAGAGGAATATGGAATATCATCATGGGCTACAAAATCAATCTAAAAATACAGAATAAAAGGAAATTAAGTTGTCCCTTACATTAGAAACCTAACTTCCTTACTTGCTAAATGAATTTTAAATAAAGATATTTTAAATTATTGTAATAGATTTTTTTATCACTGTACAGGTAATCCCCAGGTTACGAGCATTCCGTTAGTGAACGTTTGAAGTTACACAATATGCGCCCTCCAGTGTTTACAAACAAGTTCCGAAATTATGAATATTGCAGCACTACAGCAGTTGTTCGTTCTTACGAATGAGTGCAAAGGTTCTGCAACATTTGCCCTGCCTATCCGCCCCCCCACCACCACCACCAACAGCCAGGTCTTCACAGGCAGTTTTACCTTGCGAAGATCTCCTCTCTGTTGTGCTTTCTTTGCCTGCTTCATTGCTTCAGGCTTTTGGTGTATTCACAAGAACAGAGGCCAGAACATACTGCGAGATCATGCAAGATCCGCAGCACGAGATCTTGTGCTACTGATCTCATGCGATCTCGCACTTTTAGGCCTCTATTCTCTGCGAATTGAGGCCTGGAGGTTTGCAAATGGAGGGAAGGCTTCTCTCCTTCAGGTCTTCCCTATGTTTGCCATTTCCTTGCCGAAGCAAGCAGGGAGATTGCGTTGTTGTAGGTTTTGGCAGCTCTTTGCAAAAAGCTTTTGTTGGCACCAGCAGAGCTTGGGAGGAGCGGGGAACAGAACTCCGAAGTTCTGTTCCTACTGACAGGCTTTTTGAAAAGAGTTGCTGACCTAAAGGGGCGCAATCCACAATCACGCAGCCTTCGAGGCCTCCTTTCTCACCGGTGATCTGCTTGATGAGGTCTCAGGTGATGAAAAAGGAGCCCCGGAAGGCCACGCACAACCCTCCAGGCGTCCTGTTTCGTCGCCGGAGGACTCATCAAGCCCTTTGCTAATGAGAAAGGAGGAAGCAGGCAAAGAAGCAGGCGGAGAGGAGACAGATCTTCATAGGGTAAGTCACCTGGCATGTCAGAATGGGGGAAAGCAATTATGGAGACCCCAGGGGAGAGAGAATGAGGTATCTATGGCTCAGGGGAGGCCTTGGGTGCTCTGAAGTAGGTGGCCTGTTCCATCATTAGCCCCCTCCATAGCCTTCCCCACCCCAAGATATCTCATGTGCACTTAACAAGTCGCATATTCAATTATTGAATGCGTGGGCAAAACCAGGGAGTGATCTCATTTAAGGTATGAGATTCACTCCCACGAATCCTCGGGTTACGAATGGAATGGGGAGGCTTCATTTCATTCCTAACTGGAGGACTACCTGTATAGCACGTGAAAGTACAAAACCTTTTAGTTGTATATGTGATATCAGATAAAAGTTAAGCTGCTTACAATTATATTAAGTACCAAATCAGTAATACAAAATAGTCACTATGCTGAAATCTAAATAATCATGCTAAAGAAAAATTATCTCAGAATATTTTAACGGCATTTTTACTGTTATGCTTCTTAATATAATACAACTTAATAAAGTTATTCCAAATTAGTGGAATACCAGTCATAGCTAATTATTTACTTGAACTTTTTTATATTATTGAGAAATGGATGACATAAACTTGTAGTAGGAAGTGAAAAATAGCTAATCATACAATTCAATGAACCAGTATGATTTTTCATGGATATATGCTTGCATAGCAATAAAACTATTAACAGTTTCATTCAAACTATATAAGTAATGTGTACATACAGCTTCTCATTATAAACCTTTTGGAGAAAATCCACTTTTCTGCAACTATTGTTAATTTGGATACTAGGAGCTGTGATTGTGTGTTAAGTGCAGCATTGTAGGCAAACTCTGTACATAGTCTGGAGTTCAATCCTGATGGGGCTCAAGGTTGACTCAGCTTTCCATCCTTCCGAGGTCAGTAAATGAGGACCCAGATTGTTGGGGGCAATATGGTTATAATGCTTACATTGTAAACTGCCTAGAAGTACTGTAAAGGTCTATGGGATGGTATATAAGCCTAAATGCTATGCTATTTTGGAGATTTGGAGGCTTGGAATGCTACAAGAAAGGCCTATTAAAGTAATAGGTAAATGGATGGAAAGAAGATTTCATACAGGATTTTAATCCAGTTGTACTATCATTGTTATTACTGAAATGGAGCTGATGTTTGAAAGGATATTTCCCCTTTTTATTATAGTTGCATAACAAGTTCTTTTTCACTTCCTCAAATTGTAATTACATTTTCTAAAATTCTGAATGCAGAGCCTCTAAAAGAAGACAAGAAAAGGAGATTTTTCATAGTGTTGCTACCATCACAGCTAAAAGCAAATGGAAAGAATTATTACCACTTTTGAACTACAACCTGAACTACACAAATAATATACTAGGGATGGTGGCAAAGAACACCTCAGTTTAGCGTCCAACTATACTTTATAAACATGACAAATAGGTAGTATTTGGCACCATCGCTAGTGTGGAACTGGCTTATGGGGGAAGAGGTGAAAAGAAAGAAAAATACCTTATGCTTTTCCAAAAACTCTGCTGTGAGTGTCCATGGAGCATCTCTGATTACTTCATCTACATAGCGGCAGTGTCTGAGGGCCTCATACCGTTCTTCTTCATTCATTACAGTGAAACCTTTAAACTTATGTGTTAGATCATCACTGCAAACTGACAACACATGCAAAAAAATTTCAAAAAGAGTAACCCTGGCCTGGTACAATTCAATGCATCTCTTTGGCTATAAATTATTCAAATCTATTTTCCAAGTTTAAGCCAGTAGTTGTCAGACCAAAGCACAAAAAGAGCCATCTAAAGTTGGGAAAACAATTTTCAGTCACATTCAGTTACAAATCCTTGATCACATTTACTCAATTGAAAACTTGCTTATGTTGAATGGCCAGTACATTCAAAGCTATCCTATGTTGGCTGTTTCTCAGAAAAATTGCTAGCTGAGTTTCTTTCAGATGCAAGTCCCAAAACTGTTTAATGGTGTAATGGTGAATCTTTTCTTGCAGTACCGGCTGGAAAGCCTGAGATTTGTCTCAAGACAAATGAAATTGAGGGAAGCTAGCCTGGCCATTGTTTTATTTCAGCATTTCCATATTCTCCACGGCATTTCTTTTTCTGGGTATTACTATTGTTCCAATTTCTTATGGAAATATCAGAATCAGTCATTGAGACATGTTGTTCAATTGCCTTCTCTTAATACAAACAAAGGGAAGAAGCAATTATATTTCAGGGTATAAATTTGGGGACATGACATTCAGTAGGCTCCATTCCATATTTCTGTTTTTAATATCTGAGAAAGAAGAATCCAGAACTGATCTTGATCATATGTAATATTAATTTACATATTAATATTAATTTATTTTCCTATCTCAATTTCATAGGTTCTACAAGTAAATGGTCAGCTTTACAAACAGAAAAAAACATCTGGATCGGAGAAAAATTACTTTATTGACTAGCAAACTGTTTATGTGATATTTGCAAGCACTTTAGATCTTTCCTAATATTACTTAGGAAAAGGTTAAAATTAAAATCTTGCTTTTCAGTAAATTAAAGTTAGAAAACTCACAGAATCTGAGGTTGTTTAGCCAATTATATAAAAGAGAATACAAGTCTAAAAATAATCTTTGTTCAAATATCAGGCTTACCTCCTACTAATAAGTAGCTATTAGGAAACAGAGTTTTGGCTTGCATGAGAGCTCTTGCATGACCAGAATGGAAGAGATCAAATATTCCATCTGCATAGACTCTGACAGGTCTGTCCACTATGAACATAAAAAACGATTTCCATGTTAAACCAGACATTTTTCTCAAATCTAGTCAGATTATAATGATACATTTGCTACATCTATTCAGAAATACAAGGATGTTGGCTTGGCTGGGCTCAGAAGCTAATTAAGCTAACTGGTGGGGAAGGGGCCTGGAGGCATTCCTCAGTTTATAACCTTTCTGGCGCATGTCCTCATATACATGCAGGAATATGGGTGGGATTTACAAACTCAGGACACCTGGCTCAAAGTCATCACCCTGGCCCTGGAAGGAGCAGCAGCCAGGTGGATGGTGACCCTCCACAATGCCGACCCCCCAGAGCTGTGAAATTTCAACCATTTCATGATGGCACTCCATGACTGATTTGAAGACTCACTAGCAGATTGGAAGGCCTGTGACTGGATCAGAACTGTGAAACAAGGTTGCCGGCTGGTGGTCGAATACACCAAAGAGTTACGAGAACTCCCCTGCTGGGTAGACTGGCCTGAAGACATCCTGGTGAGCTGGTTTAAAGATGGGCTGAATGATGACCTCTACCATGCCAGCCTGGCCCGTAGAGCCCCAAACTGCTTCCAAGATTGGTATATCTTGACAGAAGAGGTGGAGATTGACCTAGCCAGAAACCAGTACTGAGCTTGGAGAACCTGGAAGAGATCTCCAACCCAGGGGAAGCAAGAGCTGTTCAAACGGCAGACCGCCCCCACCATGGTCAACCACCTGTTTCAAGTGTGGAAAAGATGAGTGCCATTTGAAGACCCTGGCCTGGAAACCCAAGTGCCTATCAAGCGGAAAAACAGTGAAGGCCCACCCCCCACATGGAAAAGACACCGCCCTGAGAAGCAGAGAAACCGTGGAGTTTCACTCCCTAGCAAAATTGGGGAAGGGAACTCCGGCCTCACCAGGAGAGGACCCCAGCCCATTCGAAAGTGACTCCAAAGATGACCCATTGGTAAGCAAACTGGATGAACTGGTCACACTGCTCCTAAGACTATTAATCCCCAGATGGAAAAGGAGATTAAAACTGTCAGTCCTCCTGGACTCAGATTGCACCTGGTGTTTAATAAGCCCAGCACTGGTGGGGAGATTGGGCATTTGCTTATGAAAGCTAAAGATTCCCGTAGCATTCTACCAGCTAGACAGGTCAGTCATGGGCAGGGAACTGGCTATTTTTGCTACAGAACCCCTAGAAATAGCCGTGGGGACCCACAATGAAAGATTCACAATCATTGTGACACCTGGAATGGAGTGGCCAATGTTCCTAAGGCTCACCTGTCTGAAGAAGTGGAATCCCAGAGTAAACTGAAAAGAGGGGACCCTAGATTTCAGTGAGGAGTAACCAGACCAGACGACCAAAGGAAGGAACTGGGGGGAGCCCAAAGAAAGAAACAGCTGCCATGGGGAAGGGTAAGACAATGAAGGGCAATACCTGGGAGAATAGAGACCTAGCTGAAGGGTTCAGTGAAGAGAGCTCCAACAAGCTTCCCCCTCACCACACCACAGACTGCGCCACTGAGATACACCCAGGGGCAAAACTACCAAAACCAAAGCTATACAGCATGTCCCCAAGAGAACTAGAGGAACTGCAGGTGTTTATAGATAAGAACTTAGCCTGGGGATTAATTGAGGCAGCCCAACCCAAGATAGTGGCCCCAGTACTGTTCCGGGAGAAGAAGAATGGATCTTTACATGTATGTGTGGATTGCAGTGAGCATGGAAAATGTATACCCCCTTCCCCTGATAAAGGACATGTTACCCACCCAGAGTCCTATGGGTGTTGGACAGCCTATAAATCAAATCAAATAAATAAATAAACATGTTAGCCCACCTCTCCAAAGGAAATATTTTTTTGAAGCTGGATGTGAGGGAAGCTATTACAGGGTCAGAATCAGGGAAGGGGATGAGTGGAAAACGGTGTTCAACACTCCGCTGGGGTGTTTCCAGTTCAATGTGCTCCCATTCGGACTGCAGGGAACCCCAGCAGGTTTCATGCAACAAATAAACAAGGTGCTTCATGGGCACCTCCATGGGCACAAAGGGGTTTTGGTGTACCTGAATGACATTTTAATCTACACTACATCAAAGTGGAACACGTAAAACTTCTCCATGTGGTCTTAAACAAACTCTGTGCTGCAAGGTTTTACATAAATCTTTCAAAATGTGAGTTTCACAAAAACAAGATAGACTACCTAGGATAGAGAATCTCCCACAAAGGCATAGAAATGGACCTGGAAAAGGTGCAGGTGGTGGTGGAATGGCGGGTGGCGCTTCCTGCACATAAACAGCTGCAAAACTTTTTGGGGTTTGCCAACTTCTACCGGCAATTCATTCCAGCTTTTGCACAAATTGCACTCCCAATCACCAACTTGCTAAAAACTAAACTGGGGGGAGGGTAACTCAAACCAAGGCAGCTGCTAAATTGGAATGTCACGTGGAATTTGAAAAACTAAAGTGGTTGTTCTCAGCAGAACCTGTGCTGAAGCACCCAGACCCAGAAAAACCTTTTGTCATCCAAGCAGACAGCAGTGATATGGCAGGTGGAGCTGTTCTCCTTCAAGAGAATGAACAAGGCCAATTACAGCCATATACATACACCTAAAAAAAAAACAACCTAACAGAAACAGAACAGAGACGGGCTGTTTGGGAGAAAGAGGTGTATGCTGTTGGATGGGCTCTCCTTACTTTGGAGGCATTTCTTGGAGAGGAATAAAATTCCCTTCCAGATCTGGACTAACCACAAAAAACCTCTTAAGGAGGCCCTTAAGACCCTGTGGAAACTATCCCCAAAGCAAGTATGCTGGGCCCAGTATTTTAAGCGATTTGACTTCATTCTCAAATACCTCCCTGGGGCGGGGAGGGGGAAGAACTTCCTAGTTCAGTGATGGCAAACATTTTTGGCATTGAGTGCCAAAACCGGGAGCAAGTGAGTCTGCGTGTGTACTCACATGCCAGAAACTGAAAGAACACGTGATTTTTGGTGCGCATGTGCAGTTTCTGTTTCCACACATACGCACAAGACCAGCTGTACTGTGCGCATGCGCCGGTTATGCTTGGCGGCTTTTCGGATCCCCCCAGATGAAGCCCACCTGAGGTGAGGGGGGGGCGGTGGTCGCCCCGTCGCCCATCCCAAAAGGGGAAAACGCCCCTCTCCAGCCGGAGCCTTTCCTGGCTGCATGGACTGCTCTCCTGCTGCTTGCTTGTGGGGAGGGAGGGAAGATCCAGACCGTGTGTTCTTGCCAGCAGCTCTGCAATGAAAATGAAACTGAAAGTGCAGGTGGCCTGTTCGCATGTGCATTCCAGAACCCAGAAGAGAAACAGTGATGGCTCTGCATGCCCAGAGAGATGGCTCTGTGTGCCACTTCTGGCACGCGTGCCATAGGTTCGCCATCACTGTCCTAGTTTTATCCAGAATGCCCCAATACAATAGCATTAAGTTAGAAGGGGTCAAACCCTTGCTTCCAGCTTCCCAACTAACTGCTAAAGTAATGACCAGGGCACAAGGAAAACTGGACCTGCCAACCAACAATGCTACCACACAAGCATTCAAACAGGCACTCCTCACAGATGACTGGTTCCAGGCTCATAAGAATACTTGCTTGCTAAAAGATGGCCTGGCATGGATGGGAGGGAAACTGTATGTCCCAGCTAGCCAGAGACTCAACCTCAAGACAGCCTGCCATGATTCAAAGATAACAGGCCACTTCAGATTTGTAAAAACACTGCACTTGATAAAAAGGCCATTTTGGTGGCCTTCTTTAAAGAAAGACATTGAAAACTATGTGGCTAATTGACCTCTCTGTACAGCCACAAAGAGAAGGCAGGGAAAAATCCCAGGGCTGTTGCAAACCGTAGCCAAACGATCAGCACCATGGAGAGAGAATTGGAATTGCTGGACAGTGCAAGGAACACTGTCATTTGGGTAGTAACAGACTTGTTTTCCAAACTTCATACCCTGCCAAAAAATCCCCAGTGCCAAAATTCTGGCCAAAATGTTCCTACTTCATATCTATCGGTTGCACAGTGCCCCCCAGACCTGGGGGTCCAATTCAAAATTCCGCAGAGATTTTCTAAGCCTCCTGGGTACCGATCAAGTCCTGCGTTCTAGTTATCATCCTCAGACAAATGGGGGGATGGAACAAATGAACCCTAAACTTAAGTAAGATAGGGGACAGAAAATACCTAACCACTAAATTTCTACAATCCTTGCAACCCGCTAAGAAACTAGAACCAAAATACGTAGGACCTTTCCCCATCACCTGGATTATAAATCAGGTGACAGTTGAACTACTACTACCAAAAAGTAGGCAAGCACATCCTGTATTTCACTGCAGTTTGCTGAAACCAAAAATCACATCCCCACTTAGGCCACCTGAAAAAGCACCACCTCCCCCTATTATGATCAAGGGAAAACAACACTTTGAGATCAAGGAAATCCTTGACTCATGCACATACCATGGTGCCACGCAATACTTAGTATCCTGGAAACATTTGCCTCCATCCCAAAATGAATGGGTAGCTAAGAAACATCAGGGCCTCCAAGTTACTAATACAATTTCATGCCGAATATCCTGATAAGCCTAACTAAACTATTGCTCTGTATCTCCCCTTGCATTTCCTTTCCAGGTGGACTTCTAGGAAGGTCCCATAGATCCCTATCAGGATGCTACCATTCTGGTGGGGAAGGGTCCTGAAGGCATTCCTCAGTTTGTAACTTTCCTGCTGCCTGTCTATCCTGGGCTTTGATTTACCTTCCTGGGAATGTAAGGGAGAAAGGTCATCTGTTTTGTTAGCTCTGGAGCCCTCCAGCAAGTGACGTCTGAGAACAACTTCTTACCACCATCTCAACTTGCATTTCTCAAAACATCTTCGTGCCTGAGGATTGGCCAATTCAGCACTGGACTGAGGGGAGGGGTCTCTAACTCTTAATCTAGCAGAATTACATCCTCAGATCCTGCTTTCATTTTTCTTGCTATCATTTCCCCTTCAATAAAAGATTCCTTTTCAAATGTTAAGTGCTTCAAGAGTTGTGTTTTCTTGATCAGAGAGGAGAGGAAAACCCTTACAATCAGGCCCAAGTTGCTACTTGGATAGAAGAAATTCCAGGGCCCTAGATCAGACTGGGAATTTGATTTGCATCCCAGAAGAAAAGATTGCTCAATTGCTCTGTTTCATGGAGTCTGTACAACGTTATTAGAAGGTGAGCTTAGCTCAAAAGAGATTTTCCCTAATAAAGACATAAACTACCAGATGAAATAATGTTTATGAATGATATTTACATAATTAGGTTGCTTCTATAAAGCAGAGATAAAACAGAAAGCATTCTTCTAAAATGAAAAACATATGCACATATTTGCAACTTGGAACCTTTTCATCTATATACTATTAAAACACTCTTTCCTGTAACCTTTAACTGGATGATATGGTGCACCACAGGACAAACCTTTCTGAGCTAAAGGATGTCATATAGGATAATTACAGAAAATGCCCAAAATCTGGAACCCAAGACTTCCATGCAGTTGAAATTTGGCAAATTTTAAACAACATTTTATGACAAAAAAATTATCTGAAGCTCTGTAATTTTAACAATTGAGGCATTGAGGAAACTGATAAGGAAATGTCTCTGAAAAGATGATCCAAGGAATCAAGGACTGCCTAAAGGTAAAGGTAAAGGTTCCCCTCACACATGCATGCTATTTGGTTCCTGACTCTAGGGGGCGGTGCTCATCTCTGTTTCAAAGGCAGAATTAATGGAGATAATTACCCATTATGGACAAGTGTCAGGATTTAAGATAAACAAACAGAAAACAAAAATAATA
>JANHGC010008772.1:121760-136336 GCA_027560395.1 Boaedon fuliginosus
GGCACAGTATTATTGCTGTACACCGCCTCGAGTTCCCCATTGGGGAAGAGAGGCGGGATATAAATCAAATAAATAAATAAATAAATAAATAAGAGACGCCACCTGGAGGATCCCGGGTCGTCTTCTCCTAAGGCCAGGAGAACCTCTCAGAGCCCTCCGGCCCATGTCTCGCCTGGTCCTTCTGAGATAGACCCAGAGGAGTATGAGGAGGGGATGTCACAGGAGCAAGGAGAATATTCTTCTCGACAAGGGGACTCGTCCTCAGAGGGAGAAGGCTTTTCCTAAATTGTTCAGAGACATAGTGCAGGCTCTCAGTTTGGGTCTCCTGGATCCTGATGAACCTGATGAACCAGTTCAGTCCTCCAGCACTGGCATTGATCTACAACCAGTTTTTCCGGTGACTCAGAAACCTCTCACAGGCTTCACAGTACCTCCATCCATTATGAAGCTCATCTTGAGGGAATGGTCGGCCCCCTCTCACCTAAAGGATGCGAGGCTGAAGACGGCCAGATTTTACAACGTCACGGAGACCAGGCCGAGATGTTCCGCCTCCCAGTGGTCGATGCCCCTATAGTCGCCCTGGGCAGCTCAGCTACTCTTCCTGCCGATTCAGAGAGCTAAGAACCCGCATGACAAACCGGTAGAATTCTTGGCCAGGAAGGTTTTTGAAGCTTCTTCCCTCGCCCTGCGTGCCTCCCTGGCAGCTACCCTGGCCACCAGATTGGCCGCCCTCTGGTGCCAGAAGATTTCTGAAAAGTATAATCTCCCCAGGGAGGCACTGTCTGACCTTCGCAGGGTAGCCTCCATGGTAGCCTTCGCTTCTGATACAACCCGGGATGCGCTCCAGGTTTCAGCCAGGTCTGTGGCGTCTTCAGTGGTGGTGAGGTGCAGTACATGGCTCCGTAACTGGGATGTGGAGTCCTCGGCCCATGGCAGGCTCGTTTCTCTCCCGTTCAAGGGCTCCAAGCCCTTTGGCGAGGACCTGGATCCTTGAGTCCGGTGGCAACAGAAAAGTCCTCCCATCCAGACAGCATCAGCGCCGGCCTACCTCCTTTTTTCTCAGACGCCCGCAGCCCTTTCGTTCCTCCCAGCCTCGCAATGACCAGCCTTTGTCCTACTACAGGGGCCAACCTCCTATCTGGCAGCCTAGATGCCAGAGGTCCAGACAACGCACCCAGACCAGATCCTTCAACCCACGACCTGGCGGCAGGGGTGGGCAATGACTATGGGACTGGATCCCCCCAATGGATAGGCAGCCACCTTGCTCACTTCCACCTTCGTTGGGGGAGATAACCTCAGACAGGTGGGTGAGGAACACCGTGGCCCAGGTTTACAGTTTGGAATTCCTCCACCAGCCTCAACCAAGATTCATCTGGGTCAAACGCCCCTCCTGCATCCTGAAACACTTGAGGACCTTGTCGGCCATTCAGCATCTTCTAGACCATTGCCGCCGTGGAGCAGGTTCCCCGCGCCCGGCAGGGCCAGGGAGCCTATTCCCATTTTTCATCGTTCCCAAGAGGTCCATCCTGGATCTCATGTGGGTGAACAAGCACTTGTCCAGGCCTCGTTTCAAGATGGAGACCCTCAGATCCATTTTCCGCTCCATCCGCAGAGGGGACTTCATGGCCTCCCTGGATCTAAGGGAAGCCTATCTCCATGTTCCCATCCTTCCGGGTCACAGGCAATTCCTCAGGTTTTACTACAATGGGTCTCATTTTCAGTTTCGGGCTCTTCCTTTCGGTTTGGCGTCAGCACCCAGTGTTTTCCCAAAATTATTAGTGACCGCCTTCGCCTTCCTTCGCCTCCAGGGAGTGGCGGCCTTTCCCTACCTCGACGACATACTGGTGAGGGCCCCCTCTCTTTCCCAGGCTTCAGACCATCTGGAGAAGGCCATTCAACTTCTTTCCTCTCGGTTTTTTGATCAACTGGGAGAAGAGCTGCCTTGCTCTTTCCCAATCGATTCCTCACCTTGGAGCTGTCATTGATTCAGTGCGGTTTCAGGTCTTCCTGTCAGCGGAGCGGAGGGCCAAGATCAGTCCCTTGGTCTCCCAAACCCTCCAGGAAGCGAGGTCCAACGTGCTTCTCCTGGCAAAGCTCCTGGGGATGCTGATTTTGTGTGCCGGAATTGTTCCTTGGGCAAAGTTGCACACAAAGGCTCTTCAAAGTCTGCTCATTCCCTTCCAGGACCACATAACCCATCACAGGAAGGAATGGGTCACCCTAGACAAGCAGACCCGGGAGGATCTTCTTTGGTGGGCCAATTCCTCGAACCTCTCCCGGGGATCTCCCATCGCGATCGACACCCAACAGGTGGGCTGGGGCGCCAAGCTCGATCAAGTCACCACACAGGGCACTTGGTCTCCGACTCAAGCAAGGAAGCACATAAACTTCCTGGAGCTCCAGACGATTCTACTGGCGCTAAAGGAGTTCCGTCATCTTCTGAGTCACGCTCACGTCCTTGTGTTCACAGACAACATCTGCGCGAAGGCGTTGGTAAATCGTCAAGGGGGCACCAGATCGCTACATCTTCAACATCTGTCCAGGCAGCTGTTCCTGTGGGTAGAGCTTCATCTGGCGTCAATTCAGGCAGAATATGTACCCGGCAAAGAGAACGTAGTGGCGGACTGGCTCAGCTGCACGCACCTCGAGGAAGGGGAGTGGAAACTGCATCCGGAGGTGTTCCAGAGTCTGACCCGCAGATTCGGCCTCATGGCCTTAGATTTGTTTGCCTGCCATTCCTCCACCCAACTTCCCCTGTTCTTCAGCCGGTTCCCATGTGAAAAGGCAGCAGGGACAAACGCCCTGTTACTTCTGTGGCCACAGGGTCTTCTTTATGCCTCCCCCCCCCCAAGTTGCGCCCCAGGCTAGTAGAAAAGGTCAGAAGGAAAAGAGCGGAGGTCGTCCTAATCACCCCCTTCTGGCCCCGTCGCCCGTGGTTCCCGGGTCTTCTTGAGATGTGTGTTCTCCCTCCTTACCCCCTTCCTGATCGACCCGATCTCCTCTCCCAGGGTCCCTTCCTTCATCCCAACCTCCGGCGCCTCCACTAAAGGGTATGGAGGTTGAGTGGAACCGTTCAGCCGCTCAGGGCTATTCTCCACAGGTTGTAGACATCCTCATGGTGGGCCTCAGAGCCTCCACTAACCGGCTCTACAATGCCACCTGGAAGGCCCTGGAGAGATGGGGCAGGGGGATCAATCCAGAACGGCTCAAGACTAGGGACTTGCTTGCTTTCCTCCAGTCCGGCCTCGAGCTTGGGCTCAGTACATCCACGTTGAGACACCAGGTGTCCGCAATTTCGGCTGCTATAGGTTTCCCCAAAGGTCCAACTCTCTCAGCTCACCCTCATGTGAAGAAATTTCTCCGGGGGGCAGCTCTTCTAAACCCTCCCCCAGTTCCCAAAGCCCCCTCCTGGGATCTAGTGTTGGTTCTTCAGGCGCTGACTGGGGCCCCCTTTGAACCTATGGCCACTTGTTCGCTAAGGGACCTCACCTTGAAGACCATCTTTCTCCTGGCCATTGTGTCGGCTAGGAGGGTCTCGGAGCTGGCGGCTCTCTCAGTGGCCCCCCAGCTCGTATCTCTACATTTGGATAGGGTGGTTGCGCACAGACCCTTCCTTTATCCCTAAGGTTAATTCGGTTTTTCATAGGGAAGCAGAAGTCTTCCTTCCTTTTTTCCCTCTCCTGCTTCTGCCCAAGAGAGATTGTGGCACACCCTAGACGCTCATAGAGCGTTCCTCTTTTATAAGGATAGGACGGCATCCTTTCGTAGGTCCAAGGCCCTTTTTGTTTTGTTTTCTCAAAGGAAGATGGGATTTAGGGCTTCCCCCTCCACCATCTCTAGGTGGGTTCAGGAGTCAATTGTGGCCGCATATGAAGCTCTGCACCTGGTTCCTCCAAAGGGGATAGTGGCCCATTCTATCCGGGTGCCGCCACATCAGCCGCCTTCAAGGCTTTTCCTTCCTTAGACCAGGTTTGCAGGGCTGCCACTTAGAGTGTTCCACACTCATTTATTAGACACTATAAGATAGACACCTATGCGTCTAGGGACCTTTCCTTTGGTAGAGGGGTACTACAGTCAGTCTCTTCAGCCCCTCAGTCATCCCGCCCGTAGGTCTGCTAGGGTATTGCTCCCATTCCTATGTCACCGAGCCCGTTATAGCCTCCACTGGAGAATGGCGGGTTGGACTTACCGTGAACTCCCATTCTCGGTGGACATATAACGGGCTCGGTGCCCCGCCCTTTCTGACTTCGGGGTTGGGGATATGTTGTGTTTGAGTTACCATACGTTTGTCCTTGATTGGGACTGTAACCGGAGACATGTCCGAATTATGTTGGTTGGTTTTTATTAAACTGGTTTTGTTTGCACTTTGGTGGAGTTCCAGTGTCCTGTATATATTGGGATGGTTCTGGGGACACTAACGCTTTGTTTCAGCTGGTTACGTCTGGGGCGCAGAGGGGAGCTCCACGCCTTCAGAGTTTGAGATTGCCTAACGAGGGGCGGAGCCCATTCCTACGTTACTGAGCCCGTTATATCTCCACCGAGAATGGGAGTTCACGGTAAGTCCAACCCCCCAATTTCAACCAAATTTGGTATACAGATACTTTACACTCCGGTGTTCTGTCCCATGCCTGAGAATCACGAATCAAGCCCAATTCTTAAAGGAACAAAGGTTTATTTTGCACAACGCGCTGAAATAGCCCGTCTTTTGCAAAAGACTAAGCAGGAATGAAGTAACTACTGATATATGTCCTGAGTCCAGGCAAAATGCCAACTGATTATGCAAGAAAATAAGTCCGAACAGAAATTCAAGACTTAGAATCAGACAATACTCTAAGAAGATTGTAAGTTTGTTTCCTGCGAGGAACTGGTCACACCCACACCCCTTTTAACTGCTCTTGGGTGTGGTCAATTACTGGTTTTCTGTAGCTTGGCCCCTATGCCTCCTATGTTGCTGTTCCCTTCTAAGTCACCTCCTGGTCCTGTCATCACTTAGAGATTCTTCCTCCCCACTGTCAGATATTGTCGGCTCCACAGACTCTGTCGAGGGGCCAGCTACTGGCACAGTGTCAACGACTGATGCCTCTTGTTCTTCTGGTGCCAATTCTCCCTCAGTCAGTCTCTTCCGTCAGAGCCATAGCCGGCTGCTGAGCCACAACATCCAGCAACAAACACTGTGGGGGTCAATGGCCACAAAAGATACTTAAAGACCCACAAAAGATATTTAAAGACCCACAAAAAATATTTAAAGACCCCTAAAAAGAGTTCCAAAGTGCCGGAGGGTAAGGTAACTGTATGCCCTTCATGATAGCGACGTCACAGTACTCTACAAGGGGTTCCAGAGAGTAGCGTCATGTTGCGCGTGGTGCATGTGCAGTACAGCCCAGCAGTGGCGGTCAGGAGGAGGCAGTGGCAGGACGAGGTTGGGCTGGGTGGGGGGTTGCTTGGCTTGGTGGCCCACCTAGCCCAGCCCGGGGTCTCTGTGCCACAATCCCTGCAGCAGGGCAGCCCGGGCCGCTTCCCTCTCACCTTTCCTGGCTGGCCTCCCCATGTGGCCCTGCCCAACTGCCTGCCTTGTCTGGGTGGCCGGGCTGAGCTAACGCTCCTGCATTGTGCTGATGTCGGCGGAGGGCCAGGAGGAGGCGGGGGTTACTGGGTCGGGGCTCTGCTGCCAGGCCTCACTCCTTTCCTGCCTCGCCCTGGCCTCCTCCTACGTGGGCAGACTCTACGTCTAGAAGAGTCACCTGCCTAGGTCAGGCTGAGGGAGAATGGGAAGAGGGCTGGATAGTGGGGTGGGAGAGTATCAGAGCCTACCCCTGAACCTTTTGTGGGGAGCGGGCTAAGAAGCATGGAGCGCAAAAGAGCGAGCGGCGCAGCTTTGGGGTCCCGCAGCAGAAGTAGCCCCTGCAGGCCACACCTCCTGTTTCTCTTCCCTGACTTTATCAGGCCTGACTATACCCAGGTGAAGCTGGGTTAACAGCTAGTATAATATAGAAGAGTACAAATTTTATGACATCTCATATCTGAAATTGGATTTTGGCCATTTAAATTTTTAAATTAAATTTTGTTTTAATTTTAAGGATCAGTGGGGGAGCATAGGATTGTGAGCATAGGATTGCCAATCCCCCCCACTCCATCCCTGGTTTTTAAATAAAGTTGAAGTTAAACAATAAAACTTTATTTATTTGTTGGTTAGTTGGTGTTGTTTTAGCTAAATAAATACATATTTTCAGAATATAATGTTGCAATCAATTTGCAAAATAGCAACCCTTATGTATATCCTAAGCATTTTTCATAGTTTGACATTTCTTAAAGTTGAATTTTTGTAGGGTGAATAATCATGGTCCAGGCACTTGAAAACAATTGTTATTTTTAGAAATTCAGACAGTAAACCTCTAGATGGCAGCACTAGACACCATTTTCAATTTGTTTCTCAAAATATTTCATGAAGTAAGCTACAAGGTGATTAACTTTAAACTTGCATATACACAAGTAAGGGTTATTAATCAATTTATTTTAAAAAATTGATAATTTTTTAAATAATGCATCTAATCATCTTGCCAAATAAGACTAAATAGATTTTTCATATAAGTGTATGGTTACGAGGCATAATTATGCTAGAAATTATTATATAACAACAAATATTACATAATAATTGAGGTTTTACATTTCTATATTTTCCCCAAGGTGTGATCTGATCAATGATTACTGGGCTTTTACTGCAATTAAATGACAGGCTATAATGACTTCCAACATAATACATCAGTTTGTGGTTAAAGTAATTCTTTGACTTTACTTCTCATAATTTGATCAGTTATACACAGCATGTATATGACAAAGTAGATTAGAATGAATTTTGACAAGAGACATCCATGAGTTAAATATGAATAAATCTTCTGGGTTTAGATATTCAAATCTATCCTGCAGATTTGAAATGTGCTATTAGCTAATTTAATTTTTTCAAGACTTTGGAGATACTTGAAATTATTGTTCAAAAGTGAATTAATGCACACAAGAAATAATCTGTGATAGAAATACAATGTTATTATTTATTTGAAATTATACTTCTAAATCAAAAGCATTAAATTTGTTTAAATGCTTTATTGACTCAGGATCATGATTGTGTTTTTATGGCATTAATTGTTGTTGATGGGATTTTACTGACATAACTAAATTTCTACTACTAAATCTGTATTTAATTGCTTTTTAACCTCAAACGGATTACCTGTGCTGCTCTGGTTATTAATTAAATTAATCAAAGAGTAAATATAGTTCAAAGTTCTTTAAAAATTTAATTTAAAATATTACAATAGAAAATCATTTTCAATAATGTTTCAGCTAGCATTCTTTATTGAGGGTGTGTGTGTGTGTATAATTAAAATTTATCATAGTCCTATCTGTGATTGATAATTGATAATCAGAATTTCAATCCATTTTATTGTACTTGAAGAATCCAAATACATAATATTTTATGGCAATGACCTTCTAAAGCATTAAGTAGATAAATTGGGCACCAGTTCTCAAGAGTTCAATTCATCAACCGCACTCCAGAATAGAATTAGAAGTCACAGTGATATGTATGCAAATCATTTTATAATTGTTTCAACAAGGGTAGTAGGTAGCTTGCACTTCTAATGAACACAACTAATTTTAGTTGAATACTGAACATTCTTTTTAAGAAGGCCAATCTTTTATTTCATAAAATTAGACAGGGATTAATGCCAAATATAAGTATCATCTAATCAATGAATTTAAACAAAGAGATCTTTATCAAAACAAGTTGTGTGTATGGCAGGGACTTTTTTACTCCGTAGAAAGTACTCCTAATTTTATTCCTCACTGGAATAAATTGCTCTCTTTCTTCACTAGAAATAGAAATGCTTATGGAATGTATATTGCCAAATTTTCTTGAGGTAAAATGCGTAATACTACCACCATCTCCTCTTCCTTCCTTCGTTCCCTCCTCCCTTCCTCCCTCCCTCCCTCTTTCTTTCTCTATCTGTCTTTCTTTCTTTCAAATATGGTTTGTAGCAATATTCTTCTAAATTATTTTTTCTGTATGGTCTGTTAAATTAGTAATCTTTATTTGATAATTTTAACCTATCCTGATGCTTATTGTACATTTCTAAATACAAAACGTTTTTGTACAAAAACAAATATGCTCATTAAAAAAAACTTTCTGGATCCTAGTAATCAAAAGTGCTTTTTTATCTTCAATTCTGACTTTTTAAATGCTGCTGGATTTAACAACTGCATTAGATTGAAACTACATGCTGTTAACCACTGAGCCAAAATGAAATCGACCACTGCATTGAAGTCTTTGAGTTGGCAGTTGTGTACGGTCTTAAAGAAGTATCTAATAACAGTCCAGCCAGGCTTCTTTTAATGGGTTTTTATAATCTCTCTTTCATTTTAATGGTGCCATTCTGTTTTCTAATAAAGATGCACAATTTTATTCAAAATTCTCTTTGTCACTTAAGGAAAATAGCAACAAATCTATTCTTTAGAATAACATGTTCATCAACAAATGTTCTGGTGCATACTCTCCATGATAGATTATGCATTGTGCTTGCTTTATTTATAAAGCAATTTTGTGTGAAAAGATAGGTAATTTCATCATATTGCTCAGATCTTTATTCTAGGTTAAAATGAGAAAATGTATTACATCCTGAGAATTTGGTTCTATTTTGGATTTTGCGACTCGCATTTGAAGCTGATGTGGCAAAGAATTGTTTTCTTTACTTTGAATTTATATTTCTTATTAACAGGAATGGATCCCTCACAGTTTAAAGTCCATCAACATTACCATAAAGATGAAAAATATGATTTGTTTGGTGGCCCAATTCAGCAAACAGATGAAGAAAAATATAAAGACTGCAAGAGATTCAAGTTTGCTTGTCCAAAATGTGGGACCGAAAATATTTATGATAATGTTTTTCGGTACTTGGTTAGTATATGGTATTTACAATTTTTGAACAGAATTCTCTGTTTTGAACAAGATACTAAGGAAAAAGAAAAACCTTATATTAGAGTTTCAATACTGGCCTTTTATATATTAACCTCATATTAATTTTGCCTGTTTTTTTCATGACATTCTGGCAATTGTGCAGAATATTTCAAATTATATCTCAGACTGCTCAGTTAATAAATTCTATTTAAATGATGTTAATTATTCTAAAATAAACTAATTAGAAGAGATGGTTTTTCCTGCATCATTATTTGTATTTTTACATTTCTCTTTCCTTTTATGTAGCGGTTTTATACATATTATCTTTCCTGCTGTCTTTGTACATCACACATAGGGATACATTGCGTAAATTCATTTTCAGAAGTGCTGCCAAAAATGTATCTGTGACCTTGGATCAGAACTTGAAATAGAGCCAGCTATTTAACTCTGTTGCAATGTTATGCATGCAGCAGTGCATTGGCAAATTAGCAGGCTGTGGGGTAGTGAAAACCTTGGAAGTTAAAGCAAATAAATTCTTTATCTAAATTAAAAGTAATTATTTTAAGTTAATTTGGACAAACAGCAGATGTTCTGTGTTCTTTGAATCAAAACAAAGCAGTTGTTAGAAGCAAGTGAGAGGAAAAGGCAGACAAAGATCAGCCAATACTTGGTTTACAAGGTAAATCCTTGACGTTGTTTCATTACAGCTCTAAATGAAGATGGAGGATAATAAGATAGTTGCTTGCATAGAGGCTTGACAATTTACAGATGGTCTAACTATAAAAAGAGCAGATATCAAGGTCTGCAGTTTTTTCCACCTGGAATTACTTAATGTTTTTAGTGCAGAATTGTTAGATTCCATCGTAAAAATACAGTTTTTAAGCAGTATAGTAAGGGGAGTCTCAAAGCCTATCTGCTCTCTACAGTATTTTCTTTATTGTGATTTTTTTTATCTTAGTCCCATTTCTGAGAAATATATTGAAAATTATGTTTGGGTACCGAGCTTGAAAATGTTCCAGTAATATTCAATATATTCATTGCAGTATGTAAAATAAGTTGTCAAGAACAAAATGTTAAGATAGAGTTATCAATTTATATATTTTTAAAAATGTGTTCTTGCATGAGATCCTATTGCAAAGTTGCTTTCAATATGTATACCCAAATTTTGATTTTTCATTTTCATTTTTTATCTCCAGGATGGAAAGTTTAAAGCCAGTGTGCTATGCTGTAATCCAGAAGGATGTAATGAAAATCTTTTAAATTACTCTATGCAGATTAACAACAAGTTGATCTTGGATATAAGAGGCTTCATAAAAAAATATTACTGTGTGAGTAACTTTCTGTTAGTCTGTATTTAACTACATCTTTTCCTGATTGAATCAGTGTATTTAATAAAAAAATGACCTGGTTAAATGACATGATCTGGAAATGCTAAACCATGGTTTAATTAACCTGGAATAGCATTAGGCTGATTTGATACTTCCTCATATTCTACCTCCCATTCCTGATTTAGTTTCTTAAGCATCTTAGTTTCTGAAGTAGGACAACTAAAAGCTTAGTTCAGACCAAGATATGAGAAGACTTTTTCCTTTCATATCTTTATATAATGGAACGACTTAAATCACATTTTTTAGACTCAAAGAAATTGAGACTTGAAAAACCAGGGTATCTTCCAAGCTCTGGAATAGGTTGGTGATTGAGAACGTGGACATAGTATCATGCTGTTTATCCCTAATATACTGGTATCTCACTGAGATTGTATTCTCGAGTCTAACATGTTATAGTTGATGTTGGTTTTGGAAATTCAATTGAAATTTTTTAACTAAATATGAAACAGTATACAAATCAATTTTGAAGTATTAGTATTATTTTCTGAAGTATTTAAAATCTCAAATTATGTAGTAAATGATAGTATAGAGGCTTATTTGTAAAATGTTACAGAACATGCAAATACCTATCTGCAGCATCTTTGTCCTAGTGATAAAAAATCAAATCAAAGCAAGTCTTTTTATTGTCAAAGACCCGCATCCAAGTACTGGAGTGCTTGTATTACAGGTAGTTTGAATTAACAGTAGGAACATTTTGTTTGCTATCTTAAATCCCTTTTGTCCTATTTTTTTCAGCTGAAAATCAATTGCATTAACAATCCTATTTCAGGTTGAATTGATAACATAGTTCATGCTGTCAACCTTGATACAAAGGAAGGAAAAGAGGAACAAACCCAGATACCAGGCATTAGTGACTGCTATCTTAGGTGCTCTTTCTCTCAATAGAAGAGTGAAACCGTTTACTCTCTGGTTTGTGTATGGGGTCAGACTGATCTTACGTTTCAATGAAGTTCTTTCTGAAAAGCACCGTTAGTTCCCTTTAGGGCTGTAGTTTCTTAACTGAAATGTTGCAGGAGCATACACTCACAGAACTTATTCTGAGAATTAATATTAACATATTGCAATCATTGTAAATGTTTTTTTGCCCAATTAAAATTTTTAAAAAGAGTTTTCCAAGAAGGGTTGCAAATACAGACTGAATTTAGCGTAACTTGATACATTTCAGAAATATAGACTTATTCAAATAGATGTAATATGAAAGTGGATTAACAATAGTGCTTATAAAGTAGCATCTTTGGAAAAGCCATCAAATTTTAGTATACACTAGTTTTGCTATTTAAAAATTGATTACAGTGTCTTTTAAAAATGCATTTTCTAATTTGGCAATATACTAGTATTTGGGAAAATATATTTAATATGGGCATAGTTTATTTGGTTTATCTAGAAGAAATAGAACTAAAAAGTCTAGACAACGAGCATAAATTTATAGCATTATGTGGAACTGTGTAAATGGCCAGAGATATTACAGTAGGTCTGTAGGGTTTGTTGTCCATTATATCAGTATAATTAAACCTAATGCACCAGAAATTTAGTGAACTACACTCAGTCTTCTATTTTCAAAATGGAGTTTCATTACATTTACCTCTGATGGACAAACCTCTAACCCCAGGGGAGGTGCCTTTACGCGAACAGAGCCATGCAGGCATGAATGGGGCCGCGATAGTACACACGATCAAATGGAGCCACAAATGTCCATGTGATGCCTCAATGCTAGCTCGAGTGGGGGGGTGCACTCGCAGCAACGATAGCAACTGCACGATGCTGGGTTGCTAGTGCAAGTGGGGGGCGCACTTGCAGCAACGCTAGCGCCTGCATGATGTTTGCGGCATCACTAGTGCCCCCACAATGCTAGCACAAGCGGGGATGTATGTGCGCTCACAGCGATGCTAGCACCTGCACAACACTCACAGATCACTAGTGCCCAGGCCACACCGCAACGTTATCATGAGTTGGGGTTCCCACACAAAAGTGGCATGGTGACCAACAGCCCACAGCCCAGTAGTCGGCTGTGGCCCACAGGTTTGGGACCCCTGTTCTAACCCACTGAGTAGATCAGAGGAACGCAGGGGGAGAAAGTTAAAGGAAAAGCAGAAAAGCAGTATTTTGTTCCATCAGCAGAAAAACACATTTTGATACAAAATGCCTATTATTTAAAGAATGTGTTAAAACTTAGTAAGATATTATATATGCAGTTTCTATGTATTTGTGCTTTTTTTTTTACAAAATTGTATAATACCACAAGTTCTGGTGTAGTTGTATAATAAGTGGGAGGAAATCTCATTTTTCCCAAAGAGTGTCTTTGAACTCTGCCACCAACATGCCACCAACATGTTCCCTGTTTGTTCAGTTCTGTGGGAATTGTAACCTGCTAAAAATCATATTTGAACTGTTATATTTTCTTAAAATGTACTTTTTATTTTGACACTATGCAAAATATTACCTCCATTGTTTTTTATTATAGAGATGCTGATTTAACATGCCATTTGAAAATTATCTTAAAATGACCGTGACATAAATTTAATAGTTGTGATTTTGTTATTCTCATATCAGATTTGTGAACATGCTTATGCTTTGCTATATATTAATAGAGACTGGCACCAGCATTTCAAAATAGCTGATTTCAAGTAGATGAGTATAGGTTTAGATATTGGTACCGTAATATATGTATTACAAAAGAATGCATTAAATATATCTTACCAATCCTTGTTAGTGTTTCCAGTGTATTCTGATGAAAGAATAGTTGGAGAATCTTCATATGTTTTAACCCCAAGATTAGAATAGAATAGAATTCTTTCTTTTTTATTGTAAGATTTTTATTGAGTTTTCAAAACAAATTACAAAATAAAATATCTCTTTCATCCAAACAGAGTTAACTGAATTATTCAATTACAATCTTTACAACCTTTTGTGAGTCCCATTCTCTCAATTTCTTACATCTAATTACATTACTTTATAAAATAACTTTATAATTATCAATACCTTTAAAATTTTCATCTCCTGTTCATTCCCCCCCAATATCCATCCTATATTCCCATCCAAGTAACAAAACCCATCAGCATAAATTTTATCTTTAACAATTCATTACAGGATACCATAATTATTAATCATAAAATTCTCAAAAGTGTACAGGTACTTTCTCTCATGTTAAACTAGTAATAATATAATTAAAATATAGTAAAAATATTATCTGACCCACAGCTTTATTTTCTAATGTCCCTCCCCCCGTTACTACATCATATCCCTTAGTAGATTACTTAACAAATGCTGTTGGTCAGATTCTCCAATAGATTTCTAACCCTCGTCTCGTCTTCTTTTCCTTGCAGGGTCTATTTCTCGTTGTGAACCAGCCTGTTTTTGTATTTCTCTTCCCTTTCCAGCAGCTTTGTTTCCTTTTTTCTTCTCCATCGTATTTCTTACTGTATTTCCGTTGCCCCTCTGTTGAACCACGATTCCTGAGTTGAGTATCAGCATGCACTTTCTCCTGTTCTTTACCACCCGTATTTCTCTGTTTTAAAAAGTACAATCTGGTATCGGTCTTTTGTTCATGGGATGCTGGCGCCATTTTCCTCTCCATCTCTTGGTCCTCAGGCTCCTGTTTGGCCCTCGCTCTTTCCTTCTCCATTTCTTTTTGTTTATTCTGCTTTGATGGTTCTATTTGAGATTTTTCCTCATTACAGTCCAATGTTTTGACTATTTTGTCAATTTTATAGCCAATTTCACATACAGTGGGGCAAAAAGTATTTAGTCAGCCACCAATTGTGCAAGTTCTCCCACTTAAAAAAATGAGAGAAGCCTGTAATTGCCATCATAGATATACCTCAACTATGAGAGACAACATGAGAAAACAAATCCAGAAAATCACATTGTCTGATTTGTAAAGAATTTATTTGCAAATTATGGTGAAAAATAAGTATTTGGTCACCTACAAACAAGCAAGATTTCTGGCTCTCACAGACCTGTAGCTTCTTCTTTAAGAAGCTCCTCTGTCCTCCACTCATTTCCTGTATTAATGGCACCTGTTTCAACTTGTTATCAGTATAAAAAGCACCTGTCCACAACCTCAAACAGTCACACTCCAAACTCCACTATGGTGAAGACCAAAGAGCTGTCGACACCAGAAACAAAACTGTAGACCTGCACCAGGCTGGAAATCTGCAATAGGCAAGTAGCTTGGTGTGAAGAAATCAACTGTGGGAGCAATAATTAGAAAATGGAAGACATACAAGACCACTGATAATCTCCCT
>JANHGC010008772.1:225846-241143 GCA_027560395.1 Boaedon fuliginosus
GAATTTACAGAAAGAAAATAATTAGTTCATGCATTACCGTGTGTTATAATTCCCATTAATAACGATACAGCAAATTAAGCAGAGGGCAGGGGTTTTTACTTTGTCAGGTAAGGAGCACAGAGGATATTGGGGTAATGACCGGATTAGTCAAGGCTTAGACATAGAGGGAAAACTCAGGTTTGTTTAGTGGCAACACAAGATGCAGAAAAAAACAACTGTGGGTTTGTGAGGCTTAAAAACAAACTCATTCACTAATTAAGTTATAGTTTATTAAGTAATTACCTATTTTATAATTTTGAAGATTATTAGATGTATTAATAGAATAAAATGTTCAGTGACAACACTGTATATATTTTACTTATTATACTAGCAATAACATTTCTCTTTTTTAAATAACAGAATCTAGCAATTTTGACATTGAGTTTCCATACTTACTATACCTACGTTTCCAATACTTCCTGGCTCTTCTCATCCATCTACTGCCAGATGTCTCACACAACCTCCATTGCATCCCAAATTCACTGAGGAAGTTGACTGATTTCATCTTTAACTTTTCCTTGGCCTATGAATGATCACCAATGACTCATTCATTATCCTAGTGGTGATGGTGAGACATTGTCAATTACAAGTTTCTGTTGAGGTTACTGGGGGCACATTATCTCCACTTCAGTCACAGGGCGTTGTCCTAGCCATTTTTGCTTGAGTTGCAAATTCTGTTCTCACAGTGTTCCTTCGTGATATGCTGCAGGGCTCGGTACTCTCTCCACTTCTTTTTAACATCTACATGAAACTGCTGGGTATGAGGTACCATCAGTATGCTGCTGCTACTCAGCTTTATATCTCTATCCCTGGTGTCCCAAATGCTGCTGCTGCTCTCTTGCAGTGCCTAGAAACTGTGAAGGCTGGATGGGGACAACAGGCTTGGCTTTAAGCCTGGAAAGACTGGGTGTCTTGAGTGTGTGGAGCTTCAGAATTCAGGAATTTTAACATCTTTATGTTTATGAGATTCTCAATCATCCAGGTCATGGTTGTTCAGAGTTGAAGAACCTTCTTGGATGAGAAGTGAAACGTCTCCAAAGAAAATCAAGAAAGTTAGTTGCCTCCTGAAGAAGCACTTTAGTTCTAGACAGACACTGCCTCAGACAGACCCAGGGCACACTTGGGTGGTTCTCCTAGACTCACAGCTCCTGCTTGCTCTACATCGGGATGCTCTCGAAAAGTATTTGGAAGCTACAGGTAGTGCAGAATGCAGCTTGCTGGAAGGTTCTTGAGGTCCCTGGGATGTCCCATGTTACGCTGCTGTTCTGCAAGCTCTAGTGGTTGCCAGTTTGCTTCTGGATCAAATTTGAGTTTTGGTTATTACCTTAGAAGCCCTTTATGTTTTGGGTCCAGGGTATTTGAGGAACCATCTCACCCCAGTGAGATTGACCTACTCCACCCATACTGACAGAAGTCTAGGAATTCCAGCTGGTGGGATCCAGAAGAAGAGCCTTTTCTCCCATGGCTCTCATCCTCTGGAACATTGTGCATTCCAAGGTGAGAGCTGCACTTATCCTTTTGATCTTCCAACAGGGCCTAAAGACTTGGATCTGGCAATTGGCCAGGGGCCCCAATGGAGTGTGTAAAGCTTTTTGAAACAGAAAGGATGACACCCAACTTAAAGGCATTACAAGGTTATAATAAAATTTGCTGATTCTTACCTTAGCCTGCTATCCTTCAGATGTGTTAGGAATACAACTTCAGGATTTTCAGACAACAAAGATTACTTTTGATTGAATTTTAGACTGGGAAATTTTAGATTATTTACTGACTTGTATGATTAGACTATTAACTTTATATCTGCTTATCTATCATACTCTTCATACTTTCTCTTCATTAAGTTATGAATTTACTTACCAAAACATATTAGGTGATCCTTACAAATTCTAACATATGCCTGTTATAATGATTGAATCTTCAATAGCATCTATATCTGGGTTAATAATATCTTTATTCTTGTGTTTCAGATATGCCAGGCATATCAATGAAGTTTCTAATGTTATCTCTACAATTTGCATACACTAACCCTTATACTTGCCATGTAACTGGCAATCCATCTTAAGCTAAAAAATTTAAATGAAAAAAAATCACAGAGATGGCCACTCCTAGACAAAGTTAATTGGACAGGGTTAGTATATGAATCTTGGTCAACACCAAGTAATCCCAGTTTGTAGACAGCAAAATTGATTTTTAAAAAATCTGGAAGAAGGTACTAGCATTTCAATATTATTGCCAAGAAAATAATATGGATATATCCAAGTAATGAAAGGAACTAAGCGTGAGAGGAAAGAGACTTCAATGAGATTTTAAGGAAATGTTTTAAAGAACAGGTATGTATGAGAGTCACTCCAAAAGCTATTACAGATGCTAGAAATGTAATAATTAGAAACAAAGAATAAAAAAAATAGCCAGTGTACTATAACGGCTGGAAATTAAGGGTGACAGATCTAACATACCTGGAGAGTATTAAGCTATGCAAGATTATACTAGAACACCTGTAATTTCTGTATGTATGTTTTCAAAAATGGTAATACAGAAAAATTCAGGCATTGTTTAATAGTATAAATTTTCATCCTTTTGAAAAGAAAATTCAGATGATCAGTACACCATTTTTTAATTATTTCTAAATGTCACAAATCTCTTGTTTTATATAATTGATGAAAAATGCAAATATTGCAACATCTAAATATTAATTATATTTTAGTGAGTTATATACTAAATCTTAACCTTTGAACATAACCTGGTTAACAGATAATGGCTGAAGGATCAGTGGGGAGAACATTAAGTGGGTGAGGAGACAAAGCAATCCCATACTGTGAGAAATGTGCTTTGTTCTAGGCTACCTAGGCAATTGAGAGCATATATCTCTGGGACTCAGCACACCTCATTTCCCTAGAGGTGTACTAGTCGAAATTTCAGAATTTCCTTTGGATCTATTAAAGCTTTCGGACAATAAGAGTTTAAGACTTTACTGGTGGTTGGTTTCCCTATGTGCATTGTGCACTAAATTTCCCTGGGCACACATATATCCAATGGTTTGTATGTCTGTTATTCAATAGATTTAGCAAATGTTATACAGAAATGTTGCATTTCTCCTATCTGTTGTAGCATATTTGAAGGCATACCCATATTAGGTGCATTTAAAGAGAAAGAGTGAGTATATATATATTAGGGTTGCCTTTGTCAGTAATCCTGGTAGATCTGGGCCTTCACTGTTTTAAAGCAAATTTTGTGATAACAATATCTTGATATTGTAAATATTTCCTGTTTTGCTACTCAAGGAAATAAAACCCATAGAATGTCAATGTTTATGTGTGTGTGGGTTTGTATGAGTGTACTATGGACAAATACAGATTCACACGCATTTTATCCATATGAAAATATAAATGCTTTAGATATGTAGTGCTTTATATATTAAAAGTTCTTTTAAGTTTTTTAAAACTGAAATAAATAATTGTAATTCATAGAACATTCTGTAATTCAGAGATACGTATAAAATACAATGTGTGTATTTGATTGCAGGTAACAGAGTTAAATATGCAGCAATTTCAAGCACAGTTTGATATTTTCTATAATGAAATATAATGCAAAAAATTAAACATTCAATATCAATGGTTCCTAAATGGTTTTGATATTTCTTTTTTGTCCTTTTACATGAAGAGTAATTTATTTCCCTTTTTAAAGTGTGGGCAGAGTGATTACTAGCACTCTGTAATGTAATTGTGTTGCATTGATAAAATAAAAAAATGTCCTTTATCTGTGTCCTGATAATGTCGTGATAATGTTCAATTTGCAGACTGGCTTCTCTGCCACTTCTTCACTGCTTTGAGTATTCCAGTTCTCCTCCCTTCCTGCTCTGAGAGCGCACAGAACTGTTTGAAATCCACTGGTACAATTGTCAAATCAATTATTCATTCTCTGCAATTATACTCGCACAAAGAACATTTTGCTGGTCTGAATGATGATTAAATTAACAGCTATTCCAGCTGCCTGATAACATCTAATAGAATATTCATAAGCCCAAAATGGAATGAATTATCTCCATTAACTTCATCATGTTCACTTAATTACATGCTTGTTATTGTATTTACACCTTGTTAGATACCGCTGAAGCTGATCCAGTGGCTGGCCAGGAATTGGAAGCGTCTGTCATGGGGCAGTTGGAGCGCATTTTGTAGGAAATGCTATTTATTTTAAATGCTCCACCTGCTGGGAGCCAAGGTTAGTCAGCAGCACTGAGATGAATTGGGAAACGGGGTGTAAAAAGAAATAATGTGCTTCTGACAGGCTCCGTGGCTTTTAAGTTGCTCTCATTCAGCCACTTCACAAAAAATTATTTTATTCCATCTTTCAGTGATGATGACATGATTGCTTTGGGGTAATCATTTACCATTCTGATTTTATTTTTTGAAGTAAATTGTCTGAAGTAATAGGTTCTTGGAATTACAGCATGTCTTGCTTTTTTTCTGCAGAACTTTATTTAAGCTTGTCTTCCAGCATTTAACCCGAGACCCCTTTTTCGTTTGATCTTCTAACTTTATTTATACAACAGTGCTTAATGATCCTGCAGAATGTTCCCCCCACATGTACATACAAACTCCCCAAAATAAATAAAATAAATTCTGACCAATATGCTGACAGTATTTTATATCCACAGCAAGAGGGCATGTGCAATTTCTTTTGGAGTTAGAAATACAAAACAGCTTTTTTCCTCAACCCCTGATACAATCATTCATCCTATTGAAATAAATTTATCATTTTCAGGATAACTTTGCTCTTGTAAAATATGATAAAAGCACTATTTGCACCCTCTGATACCTCCCTACAATATTTTCCCTCCCCAACACAATGCTCTTTATAAGTAGCCAGGTTTCTCGGCCAGGCCTCCTTACCCACATCTGCAATAACTGTTCCATAGCCCTAGTTGCAGCAAAGGAAAATAGCTCTCCATGTGGATTTGAATCTGAATTAGACCAAGAATGAATGGACTTATAATCGCACTTCTAAATATTTGTGAGATCACTCTAATAAAGCACTCAGATCCTAGTTTTTATTCAGCTATATTTTTGTAACAGAACAAGGAAAGTGAGGATAATTATTTTTAAGCAAAAGAGACTCTGTTTGTAGAATAATGGTGGTGGACTTCAGCAGCTAATGGTGATCGTATCAATGGTCTTTGTTTGAAAGGTTTTCTTTGTTAATAAGAGAGATAATTTTCATATATTAAATATATTCTGCTGTCAAAAAAAATCTAACAGAATAGAAGAATGATTAGGTATTTGAATAGTTATTTATAATATGCCAGATTCTTACTAAACAGAAGAAATGATGTTCGCTACCAGAAGAATATATAAAACAAAAGTTGGAATGTGGTGAAAAAATTGTTGAGGGGTTTTTGTGGAAGTAATAAAAGAGCTTTAGTGTCCAAATATTGACTGTAGCTTTCCTTGCATACACCTTATGCATGTAATGTGTAAATTAACTGAACTGAAATTAGTGCAGTATATAGTTCAGATATGTCTGTAGAGTTATGTACAATACAAGAGTTTGCTGGCCTGTATTTATGATAATGATACTGGTATTACTATGTTTTGGAACATATTTGTATTAACATCATAAATGAACATTACTGTTCCTACTTTTTTATCATCACTGATATTAAATAGATATTTTGTGTGGGTGGGTTGCTGCTAATTCTTCCTCTTTTATATTGAGCTAGTAGAAATGATAGAGCTATCATGGATAAGGGTGCTGTTTGTTGCAAAGTGGGGAATCTGTAATTAAAAAAAGACTTGCCTTAACTGATTTTATAATTGACAGAATATTTATTTAACTTACTGTAAATTGACACACCTCTAGACAGAGACAATTATGACTGACTGTGTAACATCTGACAGAATCAATTATGACTGACTGTTGTTTGCTACCTTTGCATAGAAATAGATGAAACACAGGTATTTAGAACAAAATCTACTGTTAGTGTTCCTGTGTTTGATATAATTAAATACAATAATGTGTTTTAAAGTTTTTTAAAAAATCAGCTTCTAATGGTTTATAATTTAGCACATTCTTCAAATAAAAAGCTAACTAAATAAGAATTATTTAGAATGACTCCTGAACAAAGAAGAATTGAATAAGAACTGTACCAACCTGCAACTTTTTAAAAGAAAAATCATCCATTGCTAAAATTCTGCACAGTTTTAGAATTAACAAAAATCAAGTAATATTTGAGACAATAAATTAGCCGCTTTGCTGAACAATAATTTAACATGGAAAGACTAAGTGTCCATTAACTGGATATAAAACATAAAAATCTCCCATACAAGCGAAAGCAAGCCAAAAAAGGCTTCTATATTTATTTGTGCATTATTTTAATGAGCAAAACTAAACAATGAAAATATTTAGAAGAATGCTAATACATTTTATATATTCCACATTATCTTCTATTATTAAAATACCAGTTGATAAATGTTTAATTTAAATTGTTTTTGTTTTATAATTTACATCATTTGGTTTAAAACTTAACTGCTCTGTGGGAATTTTGTGTTTAAAAGTTGGCAAACCTCTTTGTGTGAAAACCTCTTTGTGTGAAAACATTGCATTGTTTTGATGTTGCAAAAGACTATTTGGATTTTTTTTCTGACACAAATGTAAAGGATATGGTAGCAATTGGTATGAAATTATCTTCTGTCCATATATCTGAATGTTCCACAAACAATTTCCATCATGTGACAGCACTATTCTCAAAATAAGATGAACTATTTTATTGATTTAAAATTTATTTAAGGGGGGGGAAAGAGTTCTTACATGCATCTCCAAGTTGGATGGTATGGTAGCTTGAAAGTATTGACTGGCTGCGTGCTATACAATGGTCACAATTGTCTTTTACTAAGGAGAGCATACTACGATGCCGGTTGCCATTCTTACTCCGCTGTGTGGCAGCGCAAATAGTCCCCTTTCTAACCAACCTGGTGGGAAAAGTCAATATCCCATCAGCAGAGGAGGTAAACACATTGGGAGCTGTGTCCTCTCTCATCTTCTCTGCTCTATATTACTACAGTTCTTTAAGTCTATTCTCCCCAGTTGTCAAATGCACTTCTGTCATCCAAATGCATATGTCGCTTCAGTACAAATAAGGCTACAGTCTAAATGTAGGGGTATACTTTCTCTTTTATTGTTTTGTGTTTTCAAATAAAATATTCCTCCTTACTTTTGCAAAACACTTTTCTATATTAGCAACATTATATACATAATTGTGTGTGTGTGTGTGTGTGTGTGTGTGTGTGTACTGGTGACTCTATATATAGTATAAAAGTATAAATATATACTCTATGTGTGTGTGTGTGTGTGTGTTTGTGTGTGTGTGTTCCTACTGTTAAACCTAGTGAGATGGCTGTTTGAAATAGCAGTTACTGTCAAATCTCTTGGGCTGGCCCTCCTTGCTAAGTTACTCCATCAAGATCAATATTTTTAGTTGGGTGAAAAAAAGGACAACTTTGGGTATGCAACTACACACACACACACACACACACACACACACAAACATGACTCAAATAATTGTTTAACAACTGTCCCCAACTTCAGTACTTTCTAGGTGCATAAATTTCAGTTTTCTATATTCTTAGCAATACCTATGTTGGGGAAGACAAAGTAAACTTGGTTCAATTTTTCTCATAGTTACTTTTTGTTTTTGTTTTATTTGACCTACTACATGGGTGTCCATGAACCTTTTAGCATAACTAGCCCTTTTTAATCATATGTGTTAATATATGTATCATAATAATGAAATGCTAAGGAGAAAAGGTAGGCACTGCATGAGACCAAGGCAGTTTTCACTGATCCATGGTTTAATAAAACAAGAATGGGGTGAAAAGGCTAAAGGAGTGCTAATTGGCAAATTTCATTCAAGTAAATTTATTAAATAAATGCTAATATAAGTTACTTTAGATGTATATTTTAAAAAGTGAGGAGGACACTGTAGACTAGGTCTCAGTTGGCCATTAATTTTATTCCTATGGTACTGAGAGAAGAAAATGATTTCTTTATATGTATTTTCTTTTTCTTTATTATATTCCTATTTATTCTTTCTTTTCTATTTTTTTTTCTTTTCTGAACTTTCTACTTTTTCTTTTTTGTATTAGCTTTTATCTTTTTAAATATAATGATTAATAAAAATCATTACATAAATTATATAAAAAACTAACCCCAAGCAAGAGAATATACAGACCATACAATATATGGAAGTATACATTATACAAGATAAAAGGGGGGATGTGACTAGACAAATGAAAAAAATGGCAGTAAAAACCATTACAGTGAAAAATAGTGAAAACGGGATGCCCTTACTTTATGATGGAAACTGAGAATTTCGGCATGTTAAGCAACGTGGTTATAAATTGTAATGTCATATTGGACAGAAATTCCAGCATTTCTGGTTGCCATTGTTAAGCAAATCACCATGGATCATTAAGTAAGGATGTCATATGGTCACAATTTACAACTACCTGCTGACTTCTCCACTGACTTTGCTGGTAGGATGGCAGCAAAGAAGGTTTCAAATGGCCATCACATAAAAGTGCCGCAATATCACAATTGAGAGCCAGGCACTTGGATCACAATGATATTGCAACCAATGTAACTATGAAGACACAGTTATAATTACCACTCATTCAGCACCATTATGAATTCAAGTAGTCAATGAATGAGTTGTTAAGTGAGGATTGCATGTAATAGTAAACCTTAATGAAATTTCCTTACGTATTAATTTCCTTAATGTGAAAGTATGGTCCTTCTAGAGGTTCATCATGCCTCACCATATGACTGATGATGGAAAATTATCATGAGATTTGCAAACTGAAACACTGTTGCTCTCTTCAACTAGTAACATCCACTGAATTCATTCTCTAACTTGTATAAAATGAGAATAAGTAAAAACAACAAAAGATCAATAATATAAACTAGAATTCTGCAAAGCCTGTGCATGATATTCTTTAAAAGCTCTAGGAAGAAAGTAGCTCTTCCAAATAGTTAAAGCAGTTGCATCTTTTTCCGGCAATTGGATACAGAAGCACGTTGCTTTTCTCTAAAAGAATGCAAAAAGAAGACAGACAGAATGTTGTCAAAATGTTTCAAAAACATCCAGAAACATCTTCTTAAAACTGTTATGTGAACCTGGAAAAATATTTAGAAATTTCAGTGATTTCAAAACATGTTTCATGTATTCTCCTCTATATTCCAAAATGCTTATTTTAAAAGATTTTCAGAGCCTTAGAATAATGCACCTTATGAAATAGGAAAATACAAAGTTTGTATATTTATTATTTCTTTCAAATCCACAAAGGGTGCCAGTGTAATGTAGTGGTAAAGATATTAGGTTAAGAGTTGTAAAATTCCAAGACCATCCTGAGTCACATAATTTCACTAGATGACTTTGAGCCAGTCTCTCAATCCAGTCTAATTCACAGGCAAGTTGCAGTGGACATTTACTAGAAGAATTGTTGGTATCTTAAAACTTCAGTGTCTTGAAATGCTCTGGTACTACAGCACTGAAGATGTTAACTAGTTGGATATTGAAATATCCACCAGAAAATAATCAAGTTTAGAGAGCACTAAGGGCTCCACAGTGATCTGCTCTTGTAAATCCTAGTGTATAGGTAATCCCTGGGTTATGAGTGTTCCCTTAGTGAACGTTTGAACTTAACACGATCAGTGCCCCCTCATGTTTACAAACAAGTCCCAAAACTATGAATCTTGCACCACCATTGTCCTTATGAACAACCGCAGAGGCTCTGCAATATTCGTCCTCCACTTTGCCAGCCAAAATGTCTCCCCTCATGTTGTTTTGGCGTGCGCAGGCCTCGCCCTGCACTTTGCCTGCACAGGCCTAAACGGAAGGGCGGGGGTGGGCAACCTAGATTTTTGCTTCCAAAGTGCCGGGCAAGGTCTATGGAGGCCTAAACGGAGATCCATATTGGCCGGCAAAGTGCTGGGTGAGGCCTGCACACACCAAAACAGAGCTGCAGAGGGGCGCATGAGCTGAGAGACTGAAGACAGCTTGCTAGATCTTCCCATAGCAAGTGACCCAGCACGGCAGGTTGGGTGGTGGGGAAGCAATTGTGGGGAGCATGAAGTATTTCAGTGGGTCAGGGAGGCCTTGAGCGGTCTTTTTTTTTTTTAAATAGTTTTCACAGGGGTCTCCTAAGATCATTGGAAAACACATATTCCCATATGTGGTCCCAAATAATTATGGTTGGGGGTCACCACAACAGGAGGAACTGTATTAAAGGGTCGCAGCATTAGGAAGGTTGAGAACCACTGCTTTAATTCATTTAAGTTCTTAAATGTCTCCACATCTTAATTCCCATTCCTATCTTTCCTTCTCTTCTCCAACCAATTGTACCATATATCCCAACTTTGGAAGTATTCTGTTTCCCCCTTATCTTTTAGAACCATTGTCAGTCTATCTAATTCAGCACATTCCAAAATTTTCAATATCAATTTTTCTTCTGTAGGTAATTTTTCATTTTTCCATTCTTATGTGAATAACAGTCCGGCTGCTGTTATAGTATGTATCCCTAGTCTGGATCAAGGATTGGATGTCCTTAAAAGATAAAAGACTATTAAATTTAGAGGGCCATGACCTACAGAAGGGATGGCATGCGTATATTTGGTACGATAAATGTCCAAAAAAAAGGATATTTTAAGAGACACCAACTAAGATGATCACTTCTACCAGTTTGGGAAAAGATTAGGAAAAAGTTCTGTATGCAAACACCGAATTGGAAATCAACAATGGAAGCTTTAATATACCGAAATCTTTTGGGGCAAGGGAAAGCATTAAACTATAAAGAAATTCTAGACGAGGGGGGAGAGCTACGAACGATGCAAGATTTGAAAAATAGAGGAAAAGAGGTTGGTTGGTGGCCATACATGTTAATTAGGACTCAATTTAACAAAGACAGGAAAACATTTGGAATATTTAAAGAAGCCCAAGAACTAGATAGAATAATATTAGAAGGGGAAGAGCACTTATTTTTCCCGGAATCATCCCTAATAAAAAGATTTCTGGCTTTAACTCTTGTTTTTGGTCTGTCATTTCCCATAGCCAATTTCTAATCTTACGCCAATAGTTTTTTACCAATGGGCAGGTCCACCACATGTGATAATAAGTCCCATTTGTCTGGTTGCATTTCCAACAGTTTGGGTTTTGATTGGGGACCATTTTAGCCAGCCTTGCCATGGGTGGATGCCACCTGTAGAACATTTTATACACATTTTCTTTGTATGAGGTTGCCATTGTTAGTTTGTGATTTCTTTCCCATAATTTTTGCCATCTCTCCCTTTCTATAGTGTACCCAAAGTTCTTATCCCAGGCAGTTGTATTTTCCTTCATACTCTCCTCTCCCATTTTCCAATTTAGTAAAAAAATATAGTTTCTTTTAATCATTGTATCATCTCCTTCCAAAATTATCTTGTCTATTTCTTGCAATTCTCTATATATTCCCTGTGTTTCTTTATCCTTCTTAAATCTTGCCCTAATTTGCGCATAAGTTCACCAATCTAAATCTGAACCTTGATCTTTCAATTCCTGCCTGGTTTTTAGGTCCCCTTGTCCATTTAGTATATCTTTGAACATTAATTTCTTACCTGGATCTAAGACATTGGGGTTCTAGAGCTTCTATTATTGATAACCATTTCGGTACTTTCAAGTAAAATATTCATTTTATCTTTTCCCAGGACCCTAATAAAGCCTTTCTAAAAAAGTGTTTCTGAAATTGACCTTGTGGTATATTTTTTCCCTCCCACAAATGCCAACCTCGTAACAAATCATGTCCTTCAATAGTAAGCAATCTTTTGTTCCTCAGCCAGATCCATTCTTTTAACCATGTGATCGTTGCAGCCTGATGGTATAGTTCCCAATCAGGTAGCCTAGGGAGGCCTTGGGTGGTCTTAAGCAGGTGGCCTGTTCCATCACTAGGCCCCTCTATGACCTTTCCTACCCTGAAATACATGTGCACTTAACGAACCACACATTCGACCAATCCTGTTCAAGGTACAAGATTCACTCCCACAAATCCTTGGGTTATGAATGGAATTCTAGTTTATATTACTGATCTTTTGTTGTTTTTACTCATTCTCATTTTATGCAAGTTAGAGGAGTCCCAATGAAGTCAATGGATGTTACTAGTTCAAGAGAGCAACAGTGTTTCAGTTTGCAAATCTCATAATTTTCCATCAACAGTCATGTGGTGAGGCATGATGAACATCTAGGAGGGCCATACTTTCACATTAAGGACATTAATAAGTAAGAAAATTTCATTAAGGTTTACTATTACATGTAATCCTCACTTAACAACTCATTCATTGACTACCCAAATTCATAATGGTGCTGAATGTGTCTTCATAGTTACATTGGTTGCAATGTCACTCATATCCTGAGGACTACCTGTAATCATTTTATATCCATCTGCTGGTCTGTCTATCATCTACCTACCTATGTCATAACTTTAATAAATTGCCTAGTTTTCAGCACAAGTTTTCTGAGAGGATGGTAATTTCTGATAGCAAACAATTTGAAGAACCACTACCAATTAGTCAACCATCTGATCTCACAGGATAGTATTATCTGATATAAGACAACCTCTTGTAGTCCTTCTTGTTCTTCCAGTGGCATATAGTTTCAGGTTTTGTTTTCTCAAGTTATCTATAGGCTACCTAGCTATAAAGCTTATTTGTCTTTATGTTCCCCAGAAGGTAGCTCAATAAAATATGCAACTTGCTTGCTATTCCCACTGAATGTATTAATGCATATAGCAAAGGGGGAAGGGTGCCTGCAGGTATTTCCTCAAGCACTTTAAAAGTGCATAAATGAATTCATAAGGAGAATTTCTGATTTTCTGATTGCAGCCCTCATAAATGGCTTTTCTAAAAATTTGAGGGGGGGAATGTAAGTGTGGAACAGAATGTTCATTTCACTTTAATAGCCTTCGGAGCATTTCTGTAGGGACTTTTGTATGCCTTATAATAAGCAATTAAAGAAAGTTCCCAATGTCCTCATCATTATAAAGCTCTTCAATAATTTAGTCAGGAGACAAGGTTCATAACCTTGAAAGCAGATGGTCAGACAATTGTGGCACTAAACTTGGTTTTGTTTTCTTTGTTAAACCTCTTCGCTATCAGTTGGTTCTGTGATACAACTGAATCTATTCCCTCATTCCTGTTCTTCTCTACCCTCTCTACCCCAATTTATTCAGCATTAATGGACTTACACTTGCTAGCATTTACTGATAGAAGCTGGTGTGCCAATACAGTTGGGCATGACAAATGGGTTGACTAATTCTTGATGCACCTGATCGCTTTGTAAATAACAAGTATGACCCTTACATAAACATGCCGACCAAGTACTTCTTAAAAATGTAAGCAAGGAAATAGCAAGCTCATCAGCAAGTATCTTGCAAAGAATTCTGGGTTTTGAGATCATCCTGTTTTAAAAAGATAAAAGTTCTGCAAAGCATGACTAAGTAGTAATTCATACCCCCACCCCTTCTAATCTTTTAATTTTCTCTATCCTATAGATGAATTGAAGATGATGTTGGAAGCCTACAAGGAGGGATACAAAAAGCTGAAGAACACAGTAGAAAAATGGTTGTCTATGAACAGCTATTCTGAAGTAAACCTCAGAAAACTCTTTCAGACATTCAGTATAGTAAAATCCGGGGATGAGTCCAGTACTTAAAAATGTTGTTTGTGAACTCCGTTTATAGGCAGTAATATTCCTCTTTTTTCTCTTATTTTCTGTTTACTGAGACATACTAGTATGGCTGTAGATGAAGAAAACTAATATACTTTAAAATCTAAGTTTATTCAGTAGTAAAATATATAAAAGAAAAGCAGATTAAAAGTTGATGAATATAATAGGCAGCTCACAATTTAGATTTTATAATAGGTTGTTGTATATTGAGACCTAGAATGGAAGCAAGAAACAGAAAAATAGCTCCTTTCACCAAATAATTTCCAGTAAGAGTTGCTGGAATACATGTGATCCTAGACTTTAATCTGCAAGAAGTGTTTTCAGGAAAAGAAGTTAAGAAAGGTGTAGGAGCACTGATGGATTATCTTTTCGTAATTTATCTACTATGACATTTTTTGTTCTGGGAGGACATACCAAGTAAGATTATTCTGTTGTGATGATGTGGGAAAACTGAATTAGAATTATATATAAAGGAATCAACTCTTTGGTTTATAGAGCAAAGAGATTATGTGTTGCAAATTCTTTCAGCTGTTTGAATGTTAGTCATTAATTTCTTGGGAGTCATCAAAATAAACAGGGAAGCTATTATCATTAGAAGAAGCTAGTTGAGACAAAAATGGAATAAATTTAAGATGACAAAAGGAATGGCCTTACAGTAAGCAAATAAAAGCATGGAAACATTTTCTTATAATGATTATAATAATCTTTTAATTGCCAATAAACAATTAATAGGTACAACAGAAGTCAAACCAACCTCACTGGCTGGGTCTTTGGGCTGGGAAAGGGAGATGCTGGACTCCTTATATTGATTTATGTATTTCTTAACTTCTATGAGGGTAATAACATTTATTGCTATATGTAAAAAAATTTTTAAATGTGTATGTAAACATTTACACAGTTGAAGAAAATGTAATAAAATTATTAGTATAAATATCTGAATGGTGCATTCATACAAAATATATCTGTGAAACAGAATAATGATATGGGTGGACAAGCCGTTTGTACTTTATATCCCCCACTTCGTGCCTGATTGTACTGACAGATGAATAAACAAATGTGGTAGTGATGCCCCATCGGTTTCAGCTTTCGTTAATACAAATGATGGGTATCAGATCAAACGTTTGCTTTGCTTTATCTTGCCTTGCTGAAGAGGGAGTTGCAATGTATCACTAGAACTCCTCTACCAAGATTTTGCATTAGTTTGGGTCTAGTAGCTCAACCTATCCTTGCATTGACATAGAAATTTTTTTGTAAACAGCTCTGGATTGGGAAGTTTACTTTGCAATGTTCTGTTTTCCCAGTAAATGATTTTAAGTATTGGTTAAGACTCTCATATGGATGGCCATACTTTATTAGTCATACCTATTACTACCATAACCAGCTGCCCAATTACAGTAGCTCAGGCTTTGAGGGATAAAAGCAGTTTCCTCCTACCGTGTTTCCCCGAAAATAAGACCCTGTCTTATATTTTTTTTTGCCACCCAAAAAGGCACCTGGTCTTATTTTCG
>JANHGC010008772.1:241243-253028 GCA_027560395.1 Boaedon fuliginosus
GTTATGGAAATTATGAACAGGTTTGGTATAAATGATTCAGTGCCAGTTCAGGCAACTTACAGAAGCATCTATATTTCTCTTAAAGAAACAAAATAAAAATACCTATCCATTTTATAAATGTTCTATAGATGAAACAAGATGATTTCAAATGTTCTGGAATCTCACCCTGGGATTATACTCATCAATAAATTTTTCCAGTTTTTGGGACAGCTTATACTCGACTATATATGGTAGTTATTCTAGGGCTACCCCTAGTTAGCCATAAATTTTCCTCTGATTTCTGATCTCAAAAACAACTCTCATTTTTCTTTTCTTGTACTTTTCCTCCATTTGTTGATATTCACTGAATATCAATATTAGAATATTTTTTCTAATGTTTGAGCTTGAAACTGTATTCAGCCATTGTACGATATTCTTATTGCTCAAGGCTTCTCTCTTTTATTGGTACCTGACAGGATAGCTCATTCTGAAAACCATTTAGTTTTTGTCTTCATTTTTAAAAAATGGAACTTTTTCTTTGCTTTAGTTTTCACAAAGTTTGTTCCTGTAACTAAGATACCTTTCTTTCCATAAATGAAGTGCACCGATTATTTATGAATTTATATAGTCGCCATATGACAAGTGATTATGAACAGCATACAACAAAAGTAAAAACCACTGATAGATACTAAAACAATATAATAATTATTATTATTAAAATTAGAAAAAAACTAAAAAAGAAGAAATGTTTGGCAAAGAGATGTTAGTAATAATGTAGCCCCTTAATATTTCAGTAATCCTCTGGTCCTGGGATACAGTAAGGTTTTGAGGGACCTTTGAAAAATCAAAAGTGATGAAAGCAGCTTTTAACTCTGTTGTTTACATTGACCCTGATCGTTAGTGTACGGAATATATTTTTCTGGGACACCTACTTTCTTGCATTTTCTAATACGCCCAATCAATCTCCAGACTTAACTATATCTATTATGTACAGTGTTATTTTAAGCTGTGACAAAAGAAATACACTTCCTAAATTAAGAACTGAGAATCATACATAGCATAAGCCAGCACTGTTTTATTTTAAATGTTTGCAAATATATTATGAGGTTGCCGAATTAAACAGAAATTCAGATCATCCCAATTATGTTAAGTAACAGTAATTAGTTTAGACAGCATATATGAATAGCTACTGAATAGTTGAAACAAACAAAGCTAAAAAAATGTCCCTATTTGAAGGAAGATACTCATAATTACTTCTCTGCACCCAAGTGGGATTTTTGGTTGTTTCTCAAAGATCAGCTCCTCAAACTGTATAGCTTCCTGCCATGAAACCTGAAAGGAATTATAACCACAGATACAGGTAGTCCTCAACTTACAGCCACAACTGAATCTATTGCTAAGCAAGAAATATGCTAAGTGAATTTTCTCTATTTTACGACCTTTCCTCCCATAGTTGTTAAGTGAATAATTGTAGTTATTAAGTTAGTAACACAGTTGTTAAGTGAATACAACAAGCATTGTCTTTGCTTGTCAGAAGGTCCAGAAAGGTGATTCAATAACCCTGGGACATTGCAATTATCATAAATACATTCCAGTTGCCAAGCATCCTAATTTTGATCATGTGACCACAGGGATGCTGCAATACTAAGTGCGTAAAACAATTATAAGTTCTTTTTTTCAGTGCTATTATAACTTCGAACCGTCACTAAACAAATGGTTGTACATCAAGGACTACATGTATGTGAGAAAATCTGGAGAAAGTAATAAGCAGACAATTGTTTCCAGAAGGGTGAGTAAAATACTATTGCTACAAACCAGTCCCCACAGCTGATTTATACTAAAGATTCAAACATTATCTTCATTATAATTGCTACTTGTCATGAAAGGGTTACTATTGTGGAGTATTATATAGGCAGTATCCACTAATCTTTATGTTATGAATTTTTCATATATTGCAAACCATACATCATCTTTATCGTATTTGTGAAAAATGCAGTCTAGAATTTACCAGTCAATTTGCTCCACTAAGCTGGTGGCAAGACCTTTATACAATTTAACACCATTTTGCGTAACTTGACTCCTAATTTGTCTTCTTCATTCTGCAAGTAAAAGCAGCCATGCATATTAGACTAGGTAACTACAATCAAGGAGCACATTAATGCATTTCTGAGATCCATACAAATCTAGATGGAGTTTTATGATGCCACAATGAGAATAGTGTTCTAGCATAATTTCAGCTATAGTCAATATTTTTCAAAAATATCTATTGGGAAAACTAAGAGATAAATCTAATAAACCAATTAGGCTTAATTTAAAATGGAAATACAAGCTTCTGATCTTTTGATGGTTACTTCGAAGAGCAGAACACAAGGCAAAGCACTCATGTTTATCATTTACAACAGGGGTTTCTCCAACCTGTGGGCTGCGCCCCGCCAGTAGGCCGTACCGGGCCATGGAAACAGCCAGCGAGCGCAGCACGTGTGCATGCCGCTTGCAGAAATGGAGCTGTAGGTGCACATGGAACCATCCCCTCTCCCCTTCCCACTAGTCCACAAAACCAGAAACATTGGGGAATTCTAGTTTACATGACATCAGCTTATGGCATAGTATGATGTCTGTTAGCCTAAACTCTCATTTTTTCTCTTTGTTTTAGGGTTGCTTCTCTTAATTCATTCAACTGATAAATTTTTACTTTAACAAAGCAGATTTCTCATTTTTAATATACAAAGAGTGGTTCTATTCTTTAAACAAGCTTAACTATCTTAACATCCAGGGTGAATCTCTGGAATGTAAAAACTGTACATATAATCCAATCATATCATATCAAGCACACTGCAGAGGAACTAGGGATGCACAAAACTGCACCTACTTCCAGGGACTGAATTTCTGATTCTCCAAATAGTTTGCTCCAACCAGATCACCACAGGGAAAGATCATTCAGACTCATTCCCTGGATGAAAAGCAAACTAAAACAAAAATAAAGCTCCCTTCATTATCTACATGGAATTTAAATTCCTCAAACTTTATCTTTTATTGGGCTAGTCCAACATTTACAGAAAAGTTGGATCACTATGGAGATGCAATGGTATATGGATTCTGGACAGCAAAAGAAGTGGAGAGGAAAAATGTGTTCAGTCTTGTAAGATTCTGTAAGAATCTTAAAGATTAGAGCTAGTATTCATAGTTGTACTTCTTGTCTGGATAACCTTGAAGGGGTAAGAGGGATTATGTATGCCATAAAGGAAGGATGAGTTGGTTGGTTGATAAGAAGTGATAAAGATATAGGTAGCAAAAGTGCATGTGATTAAGGGGGGGCGGGGGAATCTGAGTTAAATAGAAGCTTATTTAGAAGCTTCTAGAAGGTATCTTATTTCAATGAAGAAAAATGGAGTGGAGGGAAAGATGGGCTGAAATGTAAAATTAATGATCTATTTTCAAAGATCTCTCCATTCTAGATTGAGCGGAGTGCAAAGATTACCCTGATCTGAGAAAAACCTAGTGATCACTGAATCTAATTCTCCTCTTCCTCCCTCTCCACCATTGTCATTTAATGGAAGTATCCACTTCTGTCTTGTCACAATCACCATTAGTAGCACCCAATCTTCCAGAGTAGAAGTTTAGAAACAGGCCTGATCTCTTTTGATTCTGATTTATCTTTATTTTTAAAGTATGTACACTCTTTCAAATCCTAAATTCCTTGGAATCTGTTCAAGTCAAATGCTCTGCCCTTAATAGGAACTATTTCTGTTTAAAGATGATATATGCAGAATAAAGGTAAGTGCTACATTACTTTGTTCCATTGCAACTAATTGAGCAAAAATATGATATTGAAAGGCTGAGTAGTTACACCAGCATTAATTATTAATTTGCTATTATGATTCTAATGTGGAAACCAATATACTTTTATGTTATGGTCAGATATGGGGATTTACATAGGAGTCTGCAATTCTGCATATGTTTAGCCAGGAATAAATTTTTTAATTCAATACTTGTTTTATGTAAAATTACATAACTTTTGATTCTGACCTTAACTGAATTAAACACTGAACATTAAGTAGCAATCAGCATGTGCCCCATTCCTCAAAAGCTAAATTTCTTGCTGTGCTAAACAGGTTAAATCACAGTGAATTATGGGAAATCTTGATTCCAGATGGAATGTTAAAATTAAATTGTGAAGGATTGTATTATCATGGACAGATTTTGAAAGCATCCTTGCCATTCCTAATTTCCAGGAGCAGCAATTCAGGAAGAGATAGGGGCAAACAAATTTCCTTGAAATTCCTGCCTAGTTAAGATAACTGGTACAATAAACTATAGTCCTTCTCAGGGGTGTCAAACATGTAGCCTGTGAGCCAGATATCTGGCCCACGCAGGCCACACCCACCCTGCTCCACAAAGGCAAAAACAATTGTGATACGGCTTGTGATACAATCAGGTTTGACACCTATGGTTTATCTGCTTTGTAAAGTATTGTTTCTGAGGAGTGGAATGAATGAATTTAACTTAAGAACTGCAATAGAATCAACTATCCTTAATGTGGTATTATCATTTCTTTTTAAGAGAAAGGAAGAAATATGATTGAAAGGTAGTTCAATTACCTTTGTAATTATAATTGTAATGTATATTAAAAGTCTTGTTCTGTAAACAAATACAACATAATTTCACAAAACTTTCCTAGTTTACAAGTGATAAGTCCCAGTGAGGTCCCACAGAGTTGGCCTGTTGCAGGTCCCATCACCTAAACAATGCCGGCTGGCGGGTCCCCGTGCTAGGGCCTTCTCTGTGGCACTGCCGACCCTCGGGAACCAACTTCCAGTTGATATCAAGACCACCCCCACCTTATTGGCCTTCCATATAGCCGCCAAGACCTGGCTCTGGCGGGAGGCCTGGAAGTAATGTACTCTCCCCCTTGGTTGTTTGGTTGTGCGATTGTAGTTAGTAATGTTTTACATTTTATATCATTGTATTTTTTATTGTTGTAAGCCACCTCGAGTTCCCCTTGATCGTGGAAATGAGGTGGGGTATAAATCCAAATAAATAAATAAATAAAATAAATAAGGCTAAGTTAAGGCTAAAAATATTGACATGAATTAGCAATAAACTTTTTCCCAAAGGAAGTGAATAGCAGGATAGTAGCAATTGTACATGTGCTGTAATAATTCTGAGTTTAAAATAATGTGCAATATTTAGTGCTCAGGATGAGTAAATATAACTTCAGAATCAAATGCAACTTTTCTCTGAAAATTATTTATATGGTACAGTAGTTTTTCATAGCTGTTGTCTTCATATTCTGCTCAACTTGTCAGAGAAATCATTTGTGATTTGTGTGGCAAGAGTTAGTTGGACTAGATTCAATGAAAAGGTTTTTTTTTAAATTCCTAACCAGTTTATGAATACTTCTGGCTTATGTAGTGATAGATTGTATTTAAAAAGTACAATATTATCTCCAATCTGTATGCATTTTATGCATTTATCTATTTATAAAACATATACAATATATACATACATACACAGATACACACATTCATGCACTCAGCTATATAGAAGATTTGGTTTTAGATTAAAAGCCATTACAGAATTAGCAAGTGCTATATGAAGTTGTTGTATATGTTGAATATCTAAAGTACATACCGTGTTTCCCCGAAAATAAGACCCTATCTTATATTTTTTTTGCCACCCAAAAAGGCACCCAGTCTTATTTTCGGGGGATGTCATCCACTGACGAACCTATGAGTTAGGGGCATGTGTATGTTGGGTGAACGTGTAAAAATCAAGCTAGGTCTTACTTTCAGGGGTGGTCGTATTTTCAGGGAAACAGGGTAAATTAGAATAACATACCATATTTACAAATATTGCATAGGTTTTGGTGTAGCCCATATTCAGAATATTTATTTGTAAACTATGAGGAAATGAAAAGCGATGAATGTCGTCAAGCACATGACATAATCTCAGCAAGATTCTAATTTCACATACATTGTTATATAGACTTCGGCAGAAAATTTGAGCAAATATTTTATTTCTACGAATGTAAATTTTATAAATATAAATTTCATAATGGAGTTCTACATTTCTTCTTAATTGCTAATGAAGATATTTTTGCACCATAAAATAAATAAAGCTAGCTTGTTTAATGCTTTGTTACAAGTAAATGTTTAGTCAACTAAATCTGCTACTGATATCCTTGCTGACTTATGCAGCCTACTTTGACTGTTTCACCTTATTTTAACAATGGAAAAACTGAGAAAGGTAGAGTCATCTTTTTTTGTGTACATCAATCCTTACGTGCATATTAAATTCATTGAACTGTAGAATTACAGAACCAAAAACAAGCCTGAGCTCATCAAAGAAATCTGGGCTCTGTTGCTCTCCTTTTTCTGTGTGTAATTAAAAATAAACAACAAAGTTAGATTGATGGATGGGGAAGGAGGTTTTGATACATATGCTTAGAAGCCAGACTTCACAGTTAGTATTTATTAAAAGAAAGAAACCCACCCAATGAATCGTTTCAGCTTGTGTCAGAATCATTTCTTCCTGGATAAAAAATACTTTTCTATTTCCCAATTTTAGCCTATTTTTTATCTTGCCTCCTTTGCTTCTCTTCTATTGACCACCTAAATATTTCTTAATTGAACCCACTCATCCTGCAATACTCTTATAGCTGTTTAATAGATTAACTCATCTATGCCAGCTTCAAATTTCAGATTAAAATTCCTTCATCCTGAAGGCAGCATTATCAGGTTGTTGGAGGCTGTTTTCAAACCTTGGTTTTGAATAGCAGCGTCTCTGCATTAATTTAACCACTAAGCTAATAAGTAGGTTTCGTTTTGTTATGCTAAGCTTTATTGCTTTTCTTTTGATCAGAATGGTGTTGTTGAGCAAAGCAGCAGACAAGGCATTCTTTGATGAGGGAATTAGTGCTCTATTCTTCCTCTATTATTCATAGCACAGTGGAATATGTAAGTACCTGAGGGTGTCAAAGGAGAGCAGGCTCTATTGCAAAGTGTTCGCCTTGTTTCTCTCAATAGCTGACTATGAGATGATAAACTGCTTAATACACTGCACTAATTGGATGAGAGCAAAAAGAGATGGGAATTAAGGCAAGGCAAAAAGAGAGAGTGCTACCAGCCTTCATTCACTCTTTCACCACTTTAACAGCACCAAAGGAGGCACAAGCTTTCTATAAGCAGGCTAGAGGTTTTGTGAAGAGATAAAATGAACCTGTTAGTTGATTCAAGTAATACACTAATTATTGCACAGTATAAATACTACTACTGGTTTTATAACATGAAGGTAAACTTCTTTTGAGATGGTTATAGGATTGTTTGGCAGTAGTATAGATCCTAATAAGGGACCAGAGTAATAACCCCCCTGGATTAACAAAATTGCTGCCTGCAGAAGTATGATTCTGGCTTTTACAACAATTTCTGTAGAATGAATAAAAATGACTGAGTGACATTTCTTAATGCATAATGGCTTGATAATGATTCCCTTTTCTTTAAAGTAAAATATGCACTTCAAACTCTACTGTTAATCATGTCCAGGGCAAATGTTTTTTTCTATAAAAATATTTTTGTACCTATGGTGTTTTAAATATATATACTCCAAAATGCATATGTGTATAAGATGGTGCCGGTTAAATTTATGGTTATTTGGAAGAATTTTTCAGTTTGTTCATAAAAACAAACATGCTGAAGAGCCCACTCCGTGGATATGAATGCAAACTCTGAGAAGTGTAATATTCCCAGAAGGAAATTTTGCCATTCTCACCATATAGGCTTTCCATTAGACTAGAACCGTCTCTGAAGCCTTTTCTTCCATTCTCTTTGCAATATCTATCAAAAGTCTTCCTTTATGGGCAAGCCATGGCCTGTTTTAGGTTATTGCGGTGCTGGGGTATTGTGATTCAATTCCTTTCTGTTAGCTGACCTAGCAGTACATACTTGCATGTTGGGTGGAAGTGGCAATGGGAATATGTAATGCATCCATGAAAGGTGCTGTACTGTACAACCATTTCTTATCCATCCATGGCGTCAATTCTGGTGGATTACCCAAGGTGAAATGGTGTTTCCATTTTTCTGCCACTGATCTTATTCAGAAAAAAACACAACCCTTGGAGGTGCAGAAGGCTACGGGGGGGGGGGGGACTTCGAAAAAGAAAAGAGAGCAGGGGGGTTCACCTTTGTGAAACTTCCTGGGAAGCCTTAGGTGGGATTTATGGAAGGCCTTGGTTTACCTTCCTACCTTGCCGGCGCCCCATTCAGAGCTGGAAGGCCTAGTGCGCTCTTGCAAGGTGTTCCCCACCGCTCCCCGCCCCCAGCCAGGAGAGGGAAAGGTCGTGACTTTCGGGGGGGAGCGGCTTTAAGGGCTCCTCAGGCGTGAAGGTCTTCTAATCCGGGGGGAGACCGACATTCCCTTTGGAAGCGCGCGCAAGGACGAGCTCTGTCCACCACAGCCAAAGCCGCCCCCGCTGCGGAAGAATAGGGAGCCTTTCGCTTGTTTGCGGGAGCCGAGCGACACGGGATTAGGATCTTGGCGAACCAGGGCTCAGGGGCCTTTCAATGGGACGGCGGTGTAATCCTTGGAGAGAATTTCACGCAGTTTGCATCAGCTCCAGGGCAGGTCAAAGGGAACGGGGCAGGGAGGCAGGCTGCATCCGCCGCCATTGCCCTGTAGGAGCGGCCGGGGGAGGGGGGCAAAAGAGCGCCGTTTTTCTTCCCGCCTCTGGGGCTGTGGTGGGAATAACCCTCCCTTTCGTTCCTCAGAGCTTGGCCCTGAGAAGTCCCGCCAAGATTCCGGCAGGAGAGAGACGGCCATGCGGCCTCTGGCAGCCCTCAGCTTCATACCTCTCCCCCCCCCCCGCTACCCTGTAGGGGTGTGTAAGGGTTCCGAGCGGGCGCAGGGACCCCTCCGGTTCCACCTTCCCCTCACAGTGGCTGCAGCCTCTCGAGACAGGCAGGCCCGATCCACAAGCCCTCGCTTAGGAATGGAGGAAGCCGCTAGGCGGAAGCCTTCCAGGGTCCTCCCGAAATTACCCACCGTGTGAAGAGAGACATTATCGGCGAAGGAAGGAAAGAGAAAAGGGATCGAGAGAGCGGGTGCTCGCGTTCAAAGCGGGAGGGAAAAATGCACCCATTGGAAAGGATGAAGTAATTGTTCCTTGTTAGAATAGACAAGGTGTTGATTTGGGAATAATTCCTATTATGCTGGGTTGGTTTTACTCTACGGCCGAGGCTCCATAAGGCCGCTCCTATTGATGTTAACTATTTGAAGGGTCTTACCTAGGCCACGGACTTACACCCACTTTCCCCAAATTTCCTCTTCAGCAGACATGAGCAGGATTGGGCCACGTCCTTTTCCATCCACGCCATAGTTCAGGATTTACTTTCCCTCCTTGGTATGTATCTTCCAGTCATTCCGCGACTACAACTTCCAGAATTCCCAGCCAGGCCGTTTGGCTTGTGGGGGGGCGGGGGCGAGGATTCTACCCTAACCAAAGGCAAGTGAGAATTTGTGTTGTTTTTATTTATTTTTTTTCGGAAAGTTTGGCGCAAAGCCCTTTTCTACTTTATCAACTCGAACACCTGAAAACTCCGTCCATTCTCCACATTCTGTAACGGGTTCAAATCTTTCTCCTCTGCTTATGCAGCCCCCCCCCCTGTTATTAGCATGGTTGTTTTCAATGACACTGAACCTCCAGGCAACTTTTGGAATTATTGATAAACGTGTGGATATAGAGAGATATATTTATTTTTCTATGGGTAACACTTTCCCACTTAATCGCAAGGAAAAGTGAGAGCAATAACAACATTACACAAACGTACGTTTCCGATGACCTTTCTCTGGCTTGCTGGTATTCTCTTTCGGGGTTTGGGGAAACTACAATCAATAAGTTAAAGAATTTTGTACATAAATATTCGTCTACGGTCCCTATCATTTCTACAACACACAGAAATCTACAGAAACGACAAACTTGTACAAACACTACATTGAGTGCAATTATATAACATTTCAAATATACAACGCTCTGGGGTTTTTTTCTTTTTCGTATTTTTTAATAACAATGGTATGTACAGTATCGAGCATCACAGTATAGTCACTTTGAAACAGTCCATATACTAGCGTTATATTTCCCTTTGGTTTACTATAAAACCCTTGATCGGGGTGATCGGTAGACCAGACCAGACCCACCCCTCCCCTACTTGGCTTTGACCGAGCCTCGGCTCTCTCGGCAAGCCTCTTTTCTGGGCCGGTGAGAATAGCCTGGGCGAAGAGCGCAGCCTTGGCCTCCGCCGTCCTTCGTTTGCTTAGCAACCTCACCGACCTCCCGGTCTTCTCTCCAGCCTCCCGCAACTCGGGGGGCGCTTTGCTGACCGAGTCGCCGATCTAGCAAGGAAAAAAACTCCCGGCCGAGGAGGGCTGGGCTCCTGCGGATTGGCCCGAGGGAAGCCGCAGAAGTGGACGCCTCCCCGCCGCCTGTCCCTCTCCAGAAAGCGGGGGTCCGCGGGCTTCCCTTCCGTTTTGGTCTCGGATTCGTGCCTCGGCCGGTTCGCCCACCAAGCCCTCCCCCGGGAGCGGCTTAGCACACCTCTTTGCCCGCGCTGTTCCCGGGGAGGATGTTGAGCTGCGTGAGCTGCGCCGCGTGCTCCTTGGCTTTCAGGCGCAGCGCCGCAATGCTGGAGGCGCGCCGGTCTGCCGCCGCGGTGGCCGGGTCAGCGAGGCCGTTCGGTTGCCCGGCGTTGTCCACGGCAGGCGCCGGCTGTCGCAGCAGAGCAGCCGCAGTTGAAGCGCTAGTCAGCGGGGCCATGGTGGAAAAGAGCCTGCAAGCAAAGGAGACGCGGAACAGTCAGTCTTAAGTGAGCCGGAAGGCCCGCAGTCGCTTTGAGGGCGGCGAGAGCGGGGCTGCCATTTCGGGTTCAGCATTATGCTCTTTGCAGGGCAGGCGGCTTTTCAAGAGCTCCGAAAGTCAGGAAGGCGGCAAACAGGCCAACCTCGAACTGGAGGAGCCCTGTTAAAGGACTCGCAGGAGCGTCCGCTTTCTGGCCTCTTCCTCCTCCCGGACCGGGACAAGGAATCCCGCCTTGCCCCTATTTGGGGCGCCTCTTCGGCCTGCCCGCTTCTGACGGGACGGGGCCCCTTCTGAACCCCGACAGATGCGGGAGGAGGCTCGAGAAAGAAAACAGGAAGTTTGGAAACGTCTTGGTGCCGGCAGGCAGAGTCGCCTTTACAGGCCGGTCGGTGTGTTGGCGACCCAAGCCCGTTCCAAGAAACGAACCATCGGTATAAAGTGGCTTGGCGGGGAGAGCGAGGCAAAGGCGTGTTGCCTGGGCCCTTGCGATCGCCTTCTCAACGAGGGTCCCCGTCTGTGACTCCCCCCGTCCACCTGAGGAGAAACTGCCCGGAGGCCCAAAGCGGCGCCCGCCCGCCTGCCTCTCGACTTCGCTGCAGCGCGGATCCCCCTCCCCAGCGGGGAGGGCCGCTCGAGCGGATTGCCTCACAGCGGAGCTCCAATTAAGCGCCGGCAAACCCCGAGCAACGGCACAATCGGCGGCAAGGCTGTTTCGCCCGCGCTTCTCCAGCTGACCCCTCTTTGACCGGCACGTCGAGAGACGCCGGCTCTCCATTAACCAAGGAGGTGATTACTGACATCAGCGCGGCGAGGAATTGAACTGCGGGCCTGGAAGGCAACGGGAGGGGACCAACGGGGACCAAGCTTGCGAGGCTCTGCGACTGGCTACCGGGTCTGGTTTACGTCTGGAGCGCTATCTCGCTCCCCAGCTCACCCGCCGTGCTCAGGGAGAGGCTTTTT
>JANHGC010008772.1:271479-285905 GCA_027560395.1 Boaedon fuliginosus
AAAGTTTTCCCATTCTAATTTTTTGTTGCGTTTCATAATAGCATGGATTTAGTTCTCCATGGTATCAATAGCTGGTTGACCTTATCGAACAGGGAAGTTGGCAGAGTTAGTTCTGTTTAGTACTTGAGCAGGAGACAGTCAGGAAGTCCTAGGACTATAGACTAGATACAGAAATGAAAAGAAACTCAAAAAAATGCAGTGTTATGTTTTTCCATATTTTAGCCAAAATCCCAACTTGGGTACAACTAAGGGTTTGACTTGAGTAAGAGTTTATTTTTATCCAAACAAGAAAATACTTTTAGGTGTGCACTAAAAATATTCTGAGGCAAATAGGATAATAGTCACATATCTATTATGAAGGACATCACCGGCTTCTTTAAGTTGCCATAAATTAGGAACTTTCAGATGCTGCTTATGACCATACTTTTAAACTAACTGGATCACTTTATGTACACTTGATATTCTACACTTTATAAACCTTAAGTACTAAGATACATTGACTGTCCTTTTTGTTGTTGTTTTAGTCGAAGGCCTGGAATTACTTCCTGCCTGTAATTTTCTTGCCAATAACCACGATCACATATTAACATCTCTCTGGTGGTCTGTTGTACATTGAGGCGGCCACTTAGAAGTTGTTTAAGCTCTTTCTGGGTAGCTGTGAAGATATCACAGCTTAATAGAAAAATGTGTGCTTTACTGCAAAAGGTCAGAGGTTCAATCCCTGCTTTTATCAGATAAGGCTGTCTGAAACTCTGAAGTTTGATATAGCTTCTACTGCTCAAACAACAATGAGGGATATAGGTTGGAATAAGACATCTGTCTGCCTGCTTCTGGAACAGATGATTTGCACAATGCCACTTCACTTGTCCAAAGCCAAAAGTTTGTTGTGATGTAATCAAATCTAATAGACCTGTGTTGTACGTTGTCCCCGTAAATAGCTGATTATGCATGGAAACAGCATCAAATTTTGTACTTTATGGGTCAATCAATCTCTAGAGTGAATTAATTTTCATACTTCTCTTTAGTGAACAGCAAAGGTACATTTATATTGGTTCACTCATATTGTACAACTTCAGTCTTCAAATAGTTGAACTATAGTCTCAATCAATGGTGATGAGGGATATTAAGGTATTTACAGCTTGTTATTCAGCAACTTCTCAAGGCAAACAGGCTCCCTTTCCCTGCTGGAATGTGACAGTGATGTTCATAAGAATTCAAAACCCATTTTGCTAATGGGATTCTAGTTTTCAGTCTTCGTGTTAATTGAAATCTTGGTCAGCGTTAGCTTTCTCAGTTCTTATCTCCAAATAACTTATTTTAAAAAGAGGAGTTTTTAGGTTGTGCATTATGCAACCTATTCCTAATCCCCTGACATCTAATAGAATCTGTTTTTGATACCTTTAACATTCATCAGCAAATCATGAACTATTTCTGTGTGTATATATTTTTGTATACATACCATATACTTACAGGGTTCTACCCCAAAGTGCCATTAAAGTAGTACAGTGCAAAAGCAAATCAGTATCAAATAAGATAATCAAAAATTAAAGACTATTTAACAAATTAAAATTAGAATAGAAAGAAATAAAAAAAGCAATTATTAGAAGCAATAATTTTATTCATTTATTTGTCAAGTTTATTTGGCTGCCTATCTGACACAGAGTGACTCTGGACAGCATACAATAAAAACTGTTATTAGAGCTTACGACAAAAACAATTAAAAACAGCTGAAACAGTAAATATAGATAAAAAGAAGATGGCAAGTGGGAAGAATATCACACACAATACAGCCAACATATAGGCTCCCTATTAGCAGCCGATTCCGAAGCTTATTAAAAATGATATTTTAAGCTTTCTATTTGAAAAAAAGATAAACTTTAAACCCAGCTGTTTCTGCTGGGTATTATTACAGACTGTTCGGCCTCAGAAATTAAGCTGATGTTACATTTAATAACAGCAGCAAGATTATTAGTGGCACAGTACTGGAAGAGAGAAGAGTTACCTACAATAGAAGAATGGATATTAAAAGTATGGAATTTTGCAGAAATGGCAAAGATCTCAGCTTTTCTGAAAGATCAATCAAAAGAAAGATATGTTTTGGATTGTTACTTGAAGGATTCAAGAATTAGAGCCACCAAACTATACAGTCTGCCCGGCCACCAGGAGTTGGAACTTATAAGCCCCGTAGTGGATGCTCCTATAGCTTCTTTGGAAGCCCCCTCCTCCCTTCCCCTGGACTCGGAGGGGTTTCCCAAAGACCCTCACGATAAGAGGATTGAGATGGCCTCTAGGAGGGCATATGACGCTTCCTTGTCTGCCCTTAAGGCCTCGGCCATGGCCTCCCTCACCAATCGGGCCATCGCCCTCTGGTGCCAGAGATTGTTGGATAGGGGGAAACTTTTGAGGGCTGCTCAGTCAGAGCTACGTACTATAGGATCCATGGTAGCATTTGCCGCGGATGCTACTTATGATGCTATGCAACTTTCAGCAAGGGCCATGGCTTCCTCAGTTGCTGCACGTCGTGGCACTTGGCTGCACAACTGGGACAGTGATGGAGCAGCCCATGGCAGGCTGGTGTAACCTTTAAAGGTTACAAACTCTTTGGGGAGGACTTGGAACCTTTTCTCTCCAGGCCCGGGGAGAAGAGGAGAGTGCTCCTGTCTAAACTGAAACCCAGACCTCCTCCGACTTTCAGACCCAAGTATTCCTTTTGTCCCTTTCGTCCCCATGCAGACTAGTACCCCCCCCCCCACAAGCCCCCAAGGGGCCAGGATCGTTCATGGCATTCCAAGGGCCAGAAAGGCAACCCCCAAGTCCGGCACTAAACAGCAATGACTAGCCGGTTTCTCAAGTGGGGGGTCGCCTTTCACTCTTTTTTCCTCAGTGGAGAGTCATTACGGAGGACAAGTGGGTCAGGGACACTATAAGAAAGGGCTACCCTCTGGAGCTGACTCGCATTCCGTCGAGCAGGTTTCTTCAGGTGCGCAAACCGACCTGTGTCCTAAAGCACCTGCCTAGCTTGGGGGCCATCAGTCATCTTCTGTCCATTGCAGCGATCGAGAGGGTTCCACGCCTCCAAAGGGGACTGGGAGTTTACTCCCACTTTTTTACTGTCCCCAAGAAATTAGGGGACTCCCGCGCCATCCTAGACTTAAAATGGTTAAACCGCTGGCTCCTGGGGCCGCGGTTCAAGATGGAGATCCTGTGCTCGATCCTACAGTCTATCCAGAGAGGGGACTACATGGCCTCCCTGGACCTGCAGGAGGCCTACTTGCATGTCCTTATTCTTCCGGGTCACCAAAGGTTCCTGAGATTTGCGTACGATGGTCAGCACTTCCAGTTCAGAGCCCTGCCCTTCGGTCTCGCCTCAGCCCTGAGAGTTTTTACCAAGGTGCTTGTAGCAGCCATTGCTCATCTCAGGGTGCGGGGGGTGGCATCCTACCCTTATCTGGATGACATACTTGTCTGGGCCCCATCCCAGCCCCAGGCGGTCAGGGATCTCGGCCTGACCATAGATGTCCTGACCTCCCTGGGGTTCATGATCAACTGGGCCAAGAGCTGGCTGACCCCCTCCCAATTGATGATCCATCTGGGGGCAATCATCGATGCGGCAGCCTTCCAGGTATACCTGTCCCAGGAACACCGAGTTAAGATCGCATCCCTCACATCTCAGGTCTTGTTGTCTCGGGAAGTGGATCTCCTCACCCTCGCCAGTTTGTTGGGCATGTTCTGTTCCTGCCACGGGATAGTGCCCTGGTCCAGGCACCACTGCAAGGCCATTCAGAACCTTCTGATCCCGTTCCAGGAGCAGACTGTCCGCAAGCAGCATGCTCGCCTGTCCCTGGACTGCGACTCCAGGGAGGACCTTTTGTGGTGGTCCCAGCCCCAGACGCTCCTCATGGGGTCTCCCATAAGGGTGGAGGAGAGGACGGTGATTTATACAGATTCCAGCCTGGTGGGGTGGGGGGCCCACATGAACTCCAGGGCTGTACAGGGCCTTTGGTCTCCGTCTGAGGCTTGGCGCAGTATCAATTACTTTGAGTTGAAGACTGTATTGCTTGCCCTTCGGAAGTTGGAACCAGATCTCTTGGGCAACATGTGATAATCTTCATGGACAACATTTGTACCAAGGCCCACCTGAACAGGCAGGGGGGCACAAGGTCCAGACAGTTGCAATGGTTATCACGTTTAATTTTCTCATGGGCACAAATTCACCTCATCACTTGTAGCCGAGTACATCCCGGGGCCTGAGAATGTCGCGGCAGATTGGTTGAGCAAGGAGCACCTGGACAAGGCGGAGTGGAGGCTCCACCCAGAGGTCTTCAGGGACTTGAACCAGTGGTTGGGTCCGATGGCAGTGGACCTCTTTGCCTGCCACAGGAACGTGTAGCTCCTGAGGTTCTGCAGCCGGGGCCCGTGCCCGGGGTCAGGGGTTGGACGCTCTTCATCGTCCTTAGCCTCAGGCTCTGCTCTACGTGTTCCCACCCACCAAACTGATTCCCAGGGTGGTGGACAAATTCCGAAGAGAGCGGGCCGAGGTCTTTCTAATTGCCCCCTTCTGGCCTTGCAGGCCCTGGTTCACAGACCTCAGGGAGCTGTCCCTCTTCCCTCTGCTGGCCCTCCCCATCCGGGAAGATCTGCTCTCCCAGGGACCAATCCTACACCCTTAACTGGACAATCTACACCTGTCAGCGTGAAGATTGAGCGGTGCAGGCTAGCTAGGTGCGGTTACCCCACCAAGGTCATCGAGACTCTCTTAGCGAGCCGTAGGGCCTCCACCAATAGGATTTACGCCAGTACTTGGTTGGCACTTGAGAGGTGGTGTGCAGACCATTCGATCACCCTTCAACCATTCGAGCTATTGGATGTTAAGGACCTCCTGGATTTTCTGCAAGCAGGAAAAGACAAGGGCCTGAGCATGGCCACCCTAAAGAGGCAATTGTTTGCCGTTGCAGCACTTCTAGGCCACCCTGAGGGCAAAAAACTTTCAGGCCATCTCCATGTTAAGCAGTTCCTGAAGGGTGTGGCCTTACTGAATCCTCCTCTGGTGGTCAGAGCTCCCACCTGGGATTTGTCACTGGTCCTGCAGGCCTTATGTAGGCCCCCCTTTGAGCCCATGCTCTCTCCGTGAACTCTCCCAAAAGGAGACTTTCTTGTTAGCCATAGTGTCCGCCAGAAGAGGGAGCTGGCAGCCTTTTCTGCAGCTGCTCACATGTACACCAAACATAAGGACAGGATTATCCTTTGACCTGACCCTTCCTTCCTTCCTAAAGTAAATTTGCTGTTTCATAGGGAAGCGGAAACAGTTTTACCTACCTTTTTCCCTAATCCTTCCAACAGTCAGGAAAGAGAGTGGCACCGGCTGGATGTGCGCCACGCTTTTTTCTTTTATTTGGACAGGACTTTGAGCTCCGAAAATCGGAGGCCTTATTTGTACTCCTTCAATGTAAACGTTGTGGGCAGCGGGCCTCTCCTGCTATGATCTCCAAATGGATCAGGGAGGCCATTGCTAAAGCTTATATTTCACAGGGTCTGATTGCCCCTCAGGGTATCGTGGCTCATTCCACTAGGGGGGCAGCGGCATTGGCGGCCTTCAGGGTGTGCCCATCTCTGGAACTGTCTCTGCCGCCTAGAGTTCCCCTGCTGCCTCGAGTTCCCCTGAAAGGAGTGAAGAGAGGTGGGATATAAATCCAATAAATAAATAAATAAACTCATTTGTAGGGTGACCACGTGGAGTTCCCCAAATACCTTTGTCAACCAATATAAGGTGGACTCCTTTGCTTCAAGAGATGTGGAGTTTGGACTGGGGGGGCTAGGTTCAGTTACCTCTAGGCCTCGGTTAGCCCTCCCGTCTTAGGCTGGGGCAATGGTGCCCAACTGACATCACCGAGACCGTCCTGGATCCTCTGGAGAATGGGTAGTTGGTACACTTACCATGAACATCCATTCTCAGGGAATCCATGATGGTCTTGGTGCCCCTCCCTTCCTGAGCTCATTGGGAACTGGGGCCACAGGAGTCTGTCCAAAGAGGGTCCCTCTTCTTCCGTTCTTTTGCCAACTGGACAGTTTTGTTTGAGTTTTGTCCTCCTTATTCTCGTTTTGATACTGGAACGCTTGAACTTCTGTACTGCTAGTTCACCTCTGAGAAGGAGGGAGCTCCACCCCTGCCTAAAGAGCTGGCTTGCCTGACAGGGGCGTAGCCCAACTGATGTCACCGAGACTGTCATGGATCCCCTGAGAATGGACGTTCATGGTAAGTGTACTAACTACCCATTCCATTTCATTTTTTGTTGGGTCTAAGTAATTCACTCAATATTGTCACTTATTCTGGATAGTTTATACATTCCATTCTTTTTTGTTATGTTCCCATCATTATCAGCATCATAGTAAACACATTATTATATTAAATTCTATATCATATTAAACTCTAGAAATCCTAGTCTTTCTAACATTTTGGTTTACATATCTCATATAAATTCCTTTTTAGCACTTTCCTCTCTAACTTATATCACAAAATAGTTTTATGAGAAAACATTCACTGAAAATTTAAACATTTTATGTCTTTAACCATCGTCCCTAATTTCCATCAAAGTAAATAACATCCATCTTTTATTTCTGTTCTCATGCTTTTGGTCTCCATCCAAGTTATATTGCTGTTGCTTGAAGACATTTTCCTTTCTCTTTCATTCGCCTGCTGTTTGCTCTGCCATGTCTCCCATTTGCTGCACAACCTTGAGCCCCACCTCTTTCTCTGTCATCAGCTCCACCGCAAAATATGCTTTTCCTTCTTTCTCCTATGATTTTAAGGTATAGTTTCCCCCTTCTGTTTTGCCATAAAAACATTTTTTTTGCCTTCCTGGTTATATTCCAATCACCATAGGTCTCCTATTTGTTGTATTGTGCCATCAGACTGCCTATTCTCCTCCTCTGGCAGTGCCTCGCCCTCCTCATTCTGGTTGTTGTTTATCTCCTCCAAACTATTATTTTCTGTATCTTCAAACAGCTCCTCAATCCGTTCCATTATCTTTTGTACTGCAACCTTCATGTTACTCATTATCAGCTCCAATCTCGCTGATTCTATCTCCATTTTGAAACAGTCTTTTCCACAATCTCCTTCACTTTCCAGCCCCACAAGAGCTGCTCCACTCTCTCAGCCATGACTAAGCATTCTGTCTTTAATTTTTCTCCCTCCAAATATCCGCTGCTTGAAAATTGTTGGAGTCACTTTTAGGGTAATTCTCTCTGGGGTTCATTTAAAGGCAACAAAAAAATTTCTTCTTACTCACACCAGACTCTGCTTGTTCTTCAGTTCTCTCCTCCTGCCCATTCTTTTGTCCAAATGGACCCCAGCTTACTGGTGGCCATTACAGGCCATCACTCCACCCGTCTTCGGCTAGGGATTTCTGTTTTGGGAAGAGATTTGAGGATCTCCTCTACCTTCTAGGGGGTTCCCTTTTGCTTCACTGACCCTCCAAGTCAGCTTAGGCTCCAGCTGGAGCCCTCCAACTGGTGAGCCTGGACCTGGGGGCTGCAGCAGATGCGGTCCCCAGCGTCCAGTATCACCAGAGGTTCCACTGGAAGTCCAGGAAGAACTTTATTTGTTGTGCCCTTTTCTAATGTTAATAATAACATTAATTAATGTTAATTAATTAATTCTAATGATAGTTCTAATGTTAGATGTCCATTTCAAATCCTGGGAGATTATAGAAGAAACTTGAATTGTCTCTACTGTGTTGTCTAATATAGTAAGAGATGGTAGAATAGGAAGGCTTCTCCTAAAATCCCTTCCATCTCTACAGTTTGAAGTGTGTTCAGTTCCAGACTGTTCTGGTTGCACTACAGGGCCAGTTGTTCAACCTGTCATCTATATCCAGATACGGTATCTCCATCTTGAATGAGACCAATGACTGTTGTATCATCTTCAGTACCTTCACAGAGGGATCCTTAGGGATCGATTTGAATGTAGCATGGATTGACTACAAAAAGTCAACCAACAAAAAAGTTCTTAAGAGATGAAGCTAAACGGTCTCAAATACAGACATGCATGGGCATTCTGAGCATTGATAGTAATACCTGCCTTTAAGCTGTTTGAAATCCTTAGTAGTGGTTTGTGTTTTTGCGCTCTCAGCAAGGTATGTACACCTTGGAATTGCTAAAATAGGTAGGGCTCCTTCGGCTTTTGAAGAGATCTATAAGTGAACTGTCATGAACCACATGAAAGGGACGCCAGTGGCTCAGTGGGTAAGATGTTGAGCTTGTCAATCAGAAAGGTTGGCAATTTGGCAGTTCAAATCCCTAGTGCTGCATAATGGACTGAGCTCCCGTTACTTGTCCCAGCTTCTGCTAACCTACCAGTTTGAAAGCATGTGAAAATGCAAGTAGAAAAATAGGTACCACCTTTGATGGGAAGGTAACAGCATTCTGTGCACCTTCGGAATTTAGTCATGCCAGCCACATTTACCTTTACATTTACCTTTATAAATTACATTTACCTTTACATTTACCTTTATAAATGAACTGTCATGAACCACAAAAACAAGATAAAAATCCCAAAGGTTCTTTTCAAAAGGCAACTACCTTGTTTCCCACCCCCCTTGAAAATGTTTTACTTCTTAACCAAGAAGCTTCTTCAATTTTTCAGTTCAGAACTGAAGAAAGTCCAGTTGCCTTTTGAAAAGAACCTTTGGAATGATCATGGCCTGGATGGTTGAGAATCTCCATAGACAACTTAAAAATCTGTACTATTCTTGGTTACAGGAAGTATAATCTTCAGGATGAATTATGTGCAGTACATCTGGTAGCAATTAATGTAACTGGGGAATATTTTAGTTAACAAGATTTATAAGTTTTATTATGCAGATATAACACTCATTAGAAGTGAGTTTTACAAAGTAAAAGTACAAACCTTTACTCTTCTATTCTAAATTCACTTCTATTATGTTCAGTTGAGCTTACTTCCAGGTGAATTATACAATAATTTGTATTAAAATAAATAGGATTTACTGTATATATAAGTAAATAAGTCAGTAGTTCATCTGATTTCAATCACTCACTAGGCCCAGTAAGTTATTTGTTTGAAATCTTGCAATACTACTAGTCCAATGAATGGTACCTTTGCTGCTTCATCGGGTAATAAAATAATATTTTGTATATTCTTTCATGCTTTTATACTCTTTCCATCTTGAAATGTCTAGTACATTTTACCTGTTTATGGGTAGAATATGATTATATCACCTATTCAGTATGAAATGGGTTTTAATGAACGAAATACTTCCTTGCAAATAGGTGAAATGCGGGGCTGTTCTCTGAATAATTTGAACTTAGCTTCTTTTTTATCCTTAAAATGTGGAGTGCAATCATGAAAAAGAATATCTTTGCCGCATGAAAATATATTGCTTCTTTTCTGCAGAAAAAAAACACGGGAAAGGACAGAGGGGATGAATGTCCAATGAATGTTCTTGCCTTACTGCGGGGACTCCAGGTTTTCGTAAAGGAATGGGACATGCACAAAGAGAAACCCACCCCTTGTCCAGGCAAGAGGCAGAGCCTGAATGCTGAATTGAGCTCTTGTACTGCTTTTGTGCAGTTGTAGTAAAAGTCTCTGATTCTTGAGTACATAATTGCAGCTTAGAATTAAAGGGAAGGAGTGGAGCTGTTCCATTTCAGACCAGCTGAGATTCTATCCCAATATAAATAGGCTTGTGCTTTGAAAGAAAAGGGAATAGAATGAAACAAGATTAGGTTTACTCTATATACAAAATCGAGCACAAAACTAATGCCAGCACTTAGCTGTGTTTTATTGAAGCCGGAAAACCCTGAAGAAGATGGGCATAAATGTGTTTTAAGTGTGAACGCAACAGAGCAAATTGTATTACTGGTCTTTGACAGTTCAAGAATCTGAATCTTTCTTTTGAATCTCTCCGCCCTCTTTGGAGTTCAGGTGACTCTGAGGATGCAGATAAACCTCCAAGTAGCCTCAACTACTCTCTGAAATGACGCAAATGACGAGCTCCCCTGCAAGGAACATAAATCCTTCCATTCCCCACCATCCAGTCAGAGCCGAAGAAGCTTCTTGGATGAGAAGTGAAACTTCTTCAAAGAAAAAGCAAAAGCAAGAAAGCCCAGTTGCCTCCTGAAAAAAGCACCTTTGGGACTCTTTGGAGTTTATTGACAAAATCATACCTACCAACAATCCTAATTATCAGGAAGTTTGTAGGTCAGTTTTTATTACAAAATCAGATTGTTTACACTATCTAACTAAGTCAATTTAATTTTATTAAATTACATAGATTTCTGTTGGCTCCTCAGCCAACATATAACAGCATTTATTTGATATGACTAAAAAAGGAACTGGCTGCAGTGAAGTTTAACAAATAAGATAAAGGACAAAAGCTAAGAAAATGTCAGTCAAATGGTCAGTGGGTGGCTAGAATTCTGAGTTGAAACTTACCGTAATACTCTTCAGTTATTTTCATAAGGAAAACTGTCATCTTTTTCAAGTACTAAGGGCAGGGGAAAACAATATAAATAGAAAAATGGATGACTATTCAACCTTTTAATATGATTCCCTGACCTTCGTTATATTTTGTTTCTAAGAATTTAAGTGAAGGTCTTGTACTCATAAATTAGGAAAAATTGTATTGAGTGTTTTGGCATGGAAGCTGCTGTCTGCTTACATCCTTAGCCATTCTATAGAGGATGATCAGTGAGACAAGGAACTACTTTTATTGCTTAAGAAATGAACAATCCACCTCCTTATACAGTAATGTAAAACATTTGAGTTAAACAAACATGTTTCACCATGCTTCTGATAGAGCATTCTCTACTTCTGATACTGCACTCTTTATCTGAAAAAGAAAACCCTTTGAAATTGGTAACTTTGAATATTATACATTATTTATGAAAGTTACTGATAGGATAGAAAATGGAAAGGTAATGTTAAATGCTCTTATACCCCACCATTGACTTTCTTTTGAAAAACATTCATTTCCTACAACAGGGCACATATATCAGTCATTAGATTTCTATTTTCAGGTCATAAAAATTGAGTCCATTTTCTCATCTTTAGTAAATACTATATTTTAGTAAGGTAGAAAAAACCATCTATTTGCTCAAGGTTTTTTTTTGTGTGTGTGTATAAGCTTAGTTATTAGTCAACAACATGGAATCATTACTATTTTAAAAAATAAATTTATATTAATGTCCTCAACTATAGGAAGTTAAAACCCACCCCTCTCCTAGAAAAAAAATGAAATATTTTAGGAAATATTAAAAGGGCAGAATATTTTCCCTAAAAGGCAGGCAGAAACTCAGCCCCCACATCATTGTTAATTGGCCATTAAGGCCTGGGCCACTCTATTCTACATAACAAAGATCTACCTCCTTCAGGCAGAGTCATTTAGTTGCCCTTCATTGCACCACCCACCAAGTTTCAACCAAACTTAGCACACAGACAACCTACAAAGCTAACTATGATCTCTGACAGCAACCAATAAGAATACTCTTCCTATGCTTCAGGAAGTTCAAAGCCCAGAGGGGGCATAAAACCCAGGAACTCTCAGCATCTCTTCCTTTTTTTTCGCCCAAGAGCTCCAAGGCATGTGATCTTGTTCATCAATAAAACTTCTTTCCAAGCAACCTCCATGATTCCAGTGTCTTTTCCCCCACTTGGAACTGAACCCAGAAGGATATTTTTTCCAACACAACAAACACAATGTTCTCTAATTTCAGCATTTTTGTCTAACTCTGCTAACACATGCTAAGCATCTCATTTATTCTATCACATATGGTATCCTGTGTATTGCATTCAACTCTAAATTTCAATTCCGCATTCAGGCAAAATGTTTCATAATTTAAGCCTGTTCCGTTTAATTTACAACTTCTCTAAATCAACATATGTACAAAAAACTTTTAAATCTTAATTGTGGCAAATGTTACAGGACATTGACCAAATAACCTTCCCTGTTGTTTTTGCATTCATTCTTGCTATCTTTTCCTTTCTAGGAGGAAATAATAATGATAATCAGGCAGATGCATATAGAATCGCTAGCTACAAGCAGATCATGTCCATGTTTTAACATTTTTCTCACTTAACCACCTACATTTGCAGCCTTACCACTTTTTAACTACTTCTTCTTCATGTGTTTTCTTGGACATTAACATATGTAGCATGTTTCGGTCACAGTCCTGGGGAGGAAAGCAGACTGCTCTGAAGATCACATTTGGGAATGAGAGCAGGCAGATCCACCCCTCAGCCTTCCTGAATTGCAGCAAATTGGCACCTGCTTCCAGGACAGAGCCATGAGGCCTCCACTGTTTAGGAAAGCCAAGTGGTGCAGTGGCTGCTTCCAGAAGGAGATCTACAGTAAAAATTAAGTGACTGATCCATGATGAGCAGATCGGGAGGAATGTATGAGACCTGTGATCTGTGACGACCCAACAAATGGGAGATTATCAGTTTAACATCTGGCAGGGTGCTGACCACTGCCATGCTCTAACACAATCTGAGTGGAAAAACCCAGGGTGCCATAAATCCCTGACTGCAGGAAGAGGAGGGCAATCAACAAAGGGTATAAAAGGTTCTTATCTCCTTTCTTCCATGCTCTTTCTTTTACCTTGTTCTTACAATGATGTTGTAACCTGAAAATAAATAGACAATGATTAGATGAAGCTTCTGATTGCCAGGGGTGAGCACAAAGATCCAAACACTAACAATTGGTAGCATGGATGGTTAAGTGCTCAAACCCACAGGATAAAGATGCCTACCCTAGCCAAGAAGGCTGGAAAAGAGACCGAATCATAACCAGATCGATCAAAAAGAAAAAGAAGAGTGTCCGGCTTGCACCAAAAAAGAAGGCAAGTGGAACCTGGAAAGATGCCAGTGAAGGCAGCGAAAAGCACTTCGATGCCTCACTGGATCCACCTGCCCACCCTGCAGAAGCCGAGTTACTGGGAAGCCTGAACCACAGGAGGACTCTGATGAAGCAGCATCTTTCAAGGAAAAGAACCCCTTGCTGCACGTAAGACAGGCTCCCAACCCACGGCTGCTGCAAACAAACCAATGACTGCTGCAAAGGAGCCTGGTAAGAGAGACAGAAAATTCCATCTTTCCCACTCTCCAGGGGTCCCCTGCAACAGCAACCAAGGCGGCGAGAAAATTCTTGCCAAAGTATTCAAAATCTTTTGTTCTTGTGGCCCGAAACTTGACCAACCCACATCCGGGAAGAACCGGAAACAACATGGCGACCTCTAGGGCCACCATGCTGGTAACTGGCCTGCCTGCTGCAGACATAAATCTCTTCCTGGCTGCAGGAAGAGGAGGGCAATGAACAGACGGTTTAAAAGGTTCTTAACTCCTTTCTTCCATGCTCACTGTTTCTCTTACCTTGTTCTTACGATGTTGTATCCTGAAAATAAATAGACAATGATTAGACAAAGCTTCTGACTACGCATCTTATTGCCAGGGGTGAGCACAAAGATCCAAACACTAACAGAAATAAGCAGGTGGGCTTCTGTGGTATCCCTGCAATCGATCGTAAGGATGGGCTGATTGCCAAGTGCCCAAATTTTGTTCATGTGTCCACAGGGATGCTGCAACATTGAAATTAGGTTGTGACTAGCTTTTGGGGAGTTTGTTGTAATGTTGAACTATTGCTAAGCAACCAGTCATAAGTTGTGGACTGCATGTAATTATCACTATCCTGTGGATTCCTAATTTCACATAGTGCTACAGTAACCTAATTGATGCCAGTCTGACATACATTTTAGTCCTGTTATTTTAGTTAAATCTAAACTCTAACTACTGTGGATGTAGCCATCAACTTCATCTCATGGTCAGATCATCTTCATCCAGGGATGGGTTTCTACCAGTTTTCACCGGTTCTCTAGAACTGGTTGTTAACTTTCTAAGCATTCTGAAGAACCAGTTGTTAGAAGAAATTTCCTTTTTTCCCTTTCCCCCCCCTTTACAGGGAGAATCCTGTAAAGAAGGCAGGAACGAAGCCTAATCTTTATTGCCCTGTATACAGCACCTGCCTCTCACATTCTTTACAGGATGCCCAAACATACTGTCTCCATCTCCTGGCAGTTTCTATCCCACCCACCCCCGCACGCAGCAGCTTCACTGCTCTTAAAGGGGAAAGGTTGTTTAAAGATTTTTACCCTGCTCTGTTAGGAGGAAATACCCCCTCCTCCTTTGGAGTTCTTTGAAGAAATAACTGAATAATGAAGCAGCTGCCAGGAAGCAGCTTTTAATGACAAGGAACCAAGCAAGACTTCTTGGTTGGCTAGAAAGATTGACATTCAGACGTGGGTTTACATACCCTTTCTGAGTTTTGGTCTAAAACTGTGTTTTGGTGAAGTTTAATTCTGTGCTTGGTGAGGTTTAATCCTGTGTTTATTGATGGGATAATTTTCCCTATTCAGCT